>JAVBHV010000052.1:7240000-7503899 GCA_033992175.1 Spiraea crenata | reverse complement strand
TATGGTTTATTTATACAGTTTTGGAGATATTTATCGGTTTTCAATAGCCTTTCTTATCCTAGTGCACCTAGAATCACACGTACACTTTTAGTACTTGGACTACGACCGTAGGACACAGCTCTCACATCGTCGCCTACAGAAGACCTCATTTGCTAGCTTTATTTTCCGGTGGGAGCGGTCCCTACGCTATCGAGGGACTTGGGGTGACAATGTGAGGGAGAGTACACGGGTTTATTTATCAGCTGTACCAGCGGTGCCCCTGCGCAACCAGGGCACTGGGTGTGATATACCACGTGCACTTGACCGGCGCCTACCGAGTATGTGACCATATTTTCAGTATTTCAGCACAGTACATGTTTTTATAGCAGGAGGTTATGTATTATGTTTTCAGAAATGTTTTTGAAAGCTTATTTGTTTTTCCATCCACTCACCCTTTGGTTTTGCGCCCTGATACGACCCATTACGAAATTTTCCCAAAATTTCGTGAAATGACCAAAATGCCCTTGATGGTCAAACGTTGACTTTGTGAACAGTAGGAATTTACATATTCGATATTGGACTCGAGGCGAAGAGCTCGATGTTACGAACACATCCGCAAAGACGAAATCGAATTCCGAGTTGTATCGAAGAAGTTACGGACGAAAAACGGAATTTTGGTGTAGTGAAGTGCCACGTGGCAGCTTCTGATTGGTCGGTTTGGGAAGATATTTGGGGTTGTTTTAAAACCCGGTTTAACCCACGAGTTTCCCAAAAGGGAAACTTCGAGTTCGCAGCTGAAGTCCGACCGCGAAAAAAGTGCCGAAAACTTCCCACCGCGTCGACCCTCCGCCGCGACGGATCGAGCCGCGACGGCGCTTTCATCTCCTTCCCCTCGCCGAGACGAAGCCGGAGCACCAAAGATCGGAGCCAGCAGCCGTCGGAATCGCCCGGCAACGTCGTCGACGGAATCCGCGAGCTTTCGGCCGAGATTCCGGCAGTGCAGGGCCGTGGTAAGTTCTGAAACCTTGATTTTTGGATTCCTTGGATTCCGTAGATGCGTTTTGACATAAAATTCGATGGATTTGGTTGAGAATTGAAGGATTTAGGATTTTCAGAGGACGGAAAATCTCAGGTTCGGCCGGCGCGGCCGTCCTGACGTCGAGACACGTGGATGACACGCGAGTGCCGCGTGGCGCCACGTCAGCGCCACGTGTCATGCCACGTCAGCACCACGTGGCTGCCAGGTCATCGCCGGTGCTGACGTCAGCGACACGTGGATGACACGCGAGTGCCGCGTGGCGCCACGTCAGCGCCACGTGTCAGCACCACGTGGCTGCCAGGTCATCGCCACGTGGCTGCCAGGTCATCGCCACGTCAGCACGCCGGTGCTGACGTCAGCAGCCGTTGACCGGCGTTGACCACTGTTGACCGACCACTTTTCGGAGTGGAAACGACGTTCCAGGATCCAATGGCGAACTCCGTTTTGCCATCCGAGATACGGTTATACCCCGATTGAGCAAAACTAGGAAAAGTAGGGTTCTCGGTTATTCGTTAAGTTTCGGTTATTAACTTTGGAGACAAACCTATTTTAATTGCTTCTTTATGTCTTGTGCGTGCAGTATAGCTCAAGAAGATGATGAAGGCCTTCAAGGAAGATTGAGAGGCTAACTTATAATTGATAGGTGAAGGCGCCTCATTATTTACTGTATATAGCTTCTACTCGAGTGATGTACCTCATTGAACAATTTGTAAACTTTCTATCATCAATGAAAAGTAAATTTGTGAAGCTATTTGAGCCAATGTTAATAGTCAATAGTATTTATCTACAAAATCAATTCAATATAGTGAACCACATAAAACCACAAAAATTGTTGTTGGAAATCCTCCAGGAGTTTTCAGCCTATGTTTTATTCTGTGTGCTGTGTTGTATGTTTATACATATATATGGTAAAATGAGTGTAAAAAATTTTTTTTTCTAAACTGTTGTGGCGTGCTTTTTCATATAATTGTATTTTTCGTTATTTGGAGGTGGTCTATACTCGGCAGTAGTCTACGCAAAAGGAAGCCCCCCTTGAGACAACGGCGTATATCTCTCGTAAAATACCCCTTCTTGGTGGGAGTGTCCAAAGAACTAATATTTGTGAATGCAAGGAAATTACCCAAAAATAAGTAGACACAGACGCAACACCCCGCGATTGCAAGTCCTGAAGAATGACCTAAAACTGCATACGTGCCTGTAATGAAAGCCACAGTCATCGCAACCAACGCCGCGAGAGTATAAAACATCATAAAACGAAATGCCATGAGCCATCTAGCACTTTTCTTAGTTTTCACCAACGCCAGTAGAAAGTGCAGGAGCACTGAAGAACTGCTCAGCGAGAAGGCGCTTGCATTTGCAATGACGAATGTTTTGAAAGCAGCATTTCTTGTTAGAACTGCAAAGCCTTGGTCGGGTCCTTTGTCACCTTCATAACCCCCAGGCATGGTGAATCCAGCTGCAAAGGATACCGTTGCTATGAGCGTAGCCGCTACTAGATGAGCATTCGCTAGTTCTTTTATGTCCTTGTCTTCCACGCTACCTTTATTGTTCTTAGCTTCCCTCCCAATATTTTTTTTTCCGTCTTTCTCGGAAAAAAAAATTAATTTCTTTTCTTTTTCTGGGGTTTTTTTCTTTTCTTTTGTCTGTGTTTTTTCTCTTTGTTGTCTGTTGTTTGTCCTCTTTTTTTTTTTTGTTTTGTTTTTTGTTTTTTCTTTATAACTGCTTCCTTGTCTATAATTCGTTGACCTTTTCTAGCCCCTCTCTCTTCCCGCCGCCATAAAAAAAAAAAAAAATATAAAAACCCTATATCTCCTCTTCCTCACACCTGTGCAGCCCATGCACTCTTGCCTTTTTTTTTTGTACTCCTTCTTTGCCCTTGATCCTTTTTCTTTTTTTTTTTTTTTCTTCTTCCCCCTCTTCCTTTTTTTTTTTTTTTTTTTGGGTGTTTTTTTTTTTTTTTTTTGTTAATTTTTTTTTTTTTATTTTTTCTGGCAGTGGACATTCCATGTTAGCAAAAAATGGGTCTCACATGTATACACATCATCAAAAAAAAAATTTGGAGGATTTTCACCTCACCACTGTAACAATATTCTTGAGTTAAATTTTTAATTTTTTTTCCCTAAATTTTGGGCTGGAAATCCTAGGAGGAAATTGGTGGCGCTAACTTTTAACTCTTACCCCCAACATCAAACTTTAGATTGTAGAAGAAGAACAAATTGAATTGCGAAAAAGATGAGGAGAAACAATTACTACCAATGGATAACACCGAAGATAATTGATAACATCTCAAAATAATGGTCACAAACATGTATGGATACAATTGATAAGCTACAAATGATCTGCATAATACACCAAAATTTATATGCATTCCTCACAAATATTCATCTCTACGCAGATTTGGAATGCATATGAATTGTAGTGTATTATGCAGATTTAGCATACCAGTTGTATCTGTGCATGTTTGTGACCATTATTTTGAGACGTTGTCAATTATCTTCATTGTTATCCATTTTTCATCGTTATTCATTTGTGGTAATTACCTCTCCTCATTTTCTTCTCCATTCAATTTGTCCTTCTTTGTACAATCTGAAGTTTGATGTTGGGGGCAAGAGTCAAAAGCTAGCCCCATCAATTTCCACCCAAAATTTCCTGCCCAAAATTTTAGCATATATATATATATATATATATATATATATATATATATATATATATATATATATATAACTGGGGTGGGGTGAAAATTCTAAACATGTATACATGTAGGATCCATCTTTTGCTAACGTGGAATGTCCACATCAGCAAATTTAACGGAAATAATTAATTTAAAAGAAAAGATGGCAAAATTCCCAAAAAATGAGTTGCAGAGAGCAGATGAGATACAAATAGAGTTGCAAGGGGTAAAATTTTTCTCAAATAAGTTGCAGGGGCATAGTGTTCCAATATATGGGACAAAACTTCCTTGTTGTAATATTTATTAGGGGTTCTTACAAAAAACTACTATATGGAGCTTTTTCTTACCAAAAACACTACCTCACTTTTTTTTCTTACAATTTACTACTACTTTTACTATTTAATACCAAATCAAAACCAACAAGCCCACCATAGCCCATGTGTGTGGGGTTCACTCTCCCCCACATACTTGACTTGAAAAAAAATTGATTTGAAAGAACAAATAATTTGAGTGAACACATCCTTCAAATTGAAGGAAGTATTTCTGTACATTCCTTCAATTTGAAGGATGTGTTCCTGTACATTCTCGAATTGTTCCTTCAAAATTTGAATTCAAATTTGAAGAAACACATCCTTCAAATTGAAGGAAGTATTCCTGTACATTATGGAACATATCCTTCAAATTGAAGAAATACATCCTTCAAATTGAATGAAGTGTTCCTGTACATTCATCCTTCAAATTGAAGGAACACAGCCTTCAATTGAAGGAACACAGCCTTCAATTGAAGGAACACCTTTCAAATTGAAATTTGAAGGAGAGCGTGTGTGTAAAGTTGTGTAAAGTTGACTTTAAAAGTGTACAAGCCAATTAAACATCAACATGTGTCAAAGTAGTAGTGAATTGTAATGTTTAAAGTGAGGTAGTGTTTTTGGGTATTTTGCTCTTAAAGTAGTAGTGAATTGTAATTGTTTCTATATATTACGATATAGTTGAATAATTGTCCATACCTGGTCCAATACATATTCATCTGGGTTTCTTGTTAGAAGAATGTCCAAAGGAGTTAGCTTTTCCTTGTTGAATGCCATCTTGTCAACCCTAGAATCTTTTACAACAGCAAGGAGCTTCTTCATCATTTCGGCATATAGCATAGTAAGTTCGCCATCATGGGAATAATCAGCAAATTTATGGAGTGGTGTATCTCCGGCATCATCTTTGGCATCTAAAAGAACACTGGAAATCCATGGATCTTCACGAAGAAAATATTCTACTAACGGGAATTGATTGTTCTCTATACTATAGTGAAGAACATTCCAACCTCTGCTGTCGACCAATTCGGAACAATCTGGGCAATGTAAAATCAGGTTTTCTACTATTTCTAGATGACCTTTGGAGCCTGCAATGTGAAGAGCTGTCTTGCCGTCACTGTCACCAACATAGGCAGCAGACTTCTCATCTCCCAGTAGTTGTTTCACGGTTGAAATGTGACCGTAGAGTGCAGCAAAGTGAAGCGGAGTCCATCCTCGTTCATCCGGTATTATGGTTATATTTTTTTTCCACTTTTTAGTTTCCAGTAATCTTGTGATAATCCCTAATATAAGTAGGAACAAAGAATAAGATGATTAACAATAATGAGCAAACAAGCAAAAAAAATTAAAAAAAATGCGAACAGTTTTCTATTCATTTGAAAATTAGATTAAAAGAGATATCAAACCATAAGTATCATGGTTTTTCAGTTTATTAAGTTGGAGGATAAGATCAGTGATGTTGGAGATGACTTATATGTGCACGGTGTACCTTCGTCATTGTAAATCACTGCAATGTGCAAAGCAGTTCTACCATTGGGGCCTTCATAAGCTGGACAACTACAGAAGTTTAGTATTATCGAAACTATATCCTCGTATCCTCTCTCGGCAGCCATGTAAAGTGGAGTCTCTTCGGCTTGATTAGCATAGTCGGCACACTCAGGGTCTTCTGCAAGCAATACCTTCACCACTTCATAGTGATGAAACCGCACCGCCATGTGCAAGGCTGTGTCGTGGTGTTTGGTTCTTTTCCTAATGAAATTCCAAACCCCTTCGTTGCTGCCGCGCTCAAGGTCGGCCGCCTGATCCTGTTGAAAAGATTTAACAAACTGAATGAGATATTCAACTATAGGAGTAAGCCCGTGCTTGGCCGCAATGTGCAGTGCAGTCTCATCGCTCGTGTTTTGCACTGCCACGAGTGGTGAACACAAGCCGAGGATCTTTTGGATAAACTCGAGCTTCACTGACGTCTGGCATAGATAGATATGGAGAACCGAGTTCTTTCTTGGAGTCAACATTTGGTGAAGATTGTCTTCGTACCGTTTAAGGGTATGAATATCGCCTTCTTTTGCCGCCATGTACACTTCACGAGGCATGCCAGTTACGGGCTCTTTGCGTGAACTAGCCACCCCGACCTCATGATCATGATCAATCTTGGGCATGAACGAAGAATCCATTTAGATCTGATATTCACTCACAGAGAAATTGATAATTATTAACCAGATGAGATTCAAGGTTCCTGCAGCAGGTAACCTTGTCCCTCCTTATATGAGCTGTCTACCAATAAATATGAGGGTTAACATATTAATCAGCCTACTTTAAAAAAAAAAAAAAATTATGCATCCAGCGGTGGCGCATGCAGGTGATTGATTCACTCTTCTTATATTAATATTCTTCACTGTATAGTCTTCGGAAAATGCTAACAGTATCGAATTTGACACCCGATTGCCAATATATATATAGAGAAAAAAGCAAAGTCATTTTGTATCAATACCTGTTAACATGAGATCCCCGCGTGATGCGGAGATTAATAAGTGGGGAGTGCATTGGGTCAGATATAACTTTGGGTCAAATATAACCCTGAATTCAAAAAGAACGAAAATCAAACGCATTATATATACTAGCCTCACTGCACATACCAAGGCGTGTGTATGAGGCTCTTTTTGCATCATGGACGTTTCGCGCCACATTTAAACGCTCTTGGTATTAGTTTCACATTTGCTAGGTGTATCTTTTCAAGAGTATGAAATGGCATATATGCTATAAACTTATCATTCAAATACGACAATTCGACCATTAACATCACAATCTATTTCCAACTAATATCGGTTTTTCGGAACAACATTGAATACATTAGAGAGTTTCTGTACAATAAGTTGAAAAATACAATTAGTTGAATCCATACAATTAGCATCAGTGGATTCAACTAATTAATTGGACCCAATTAACATTTGGAAAACAAACAGAAAATCTAAACCCCACACCAATCTCTTTCCAACTAATATCAGTTTTTCAACGTAATGCACGCCTTCTGGTGAAAGGCTTCTCTCATTTGCCCTTACATTGATTACAAGGAAACATATTCCCATGCAAAGGACGTTACACGTTCCACTACCTTATTATTTCGGTGGTTTCCCAAAGAACTGAATATGCAGCTCATGAATGTGGTTACTACATATCTCTATTGGGATCTTGAGATATACATGAAAGTTCCTGAAGAACTTGAGATAACTCGATACTACCTCGGCCTGAAGCTCGAGCATCGAATTGATAGCATCATCGTGCATCAATCGAATTACATCCAAAAGATGTTGCGTCGCTTCATTGGAGATAAAGCGATGCGTTCGAGTACACCCATGGTTGTCCGTTCACTAGATGCCTAATCGTGATCCATACCACCCTATGGAGGATGATGAGCCGATATTGGAGCCCGAAGTCTCATATCGAAGTACAATTGGCGTTTATTGTACGTAGCTCAATGCACTAGGCCGGACATCTCATTTGTCGTGAACGCGTTAGCTTGGTTAAGCGATGCGTCTACACGCTACCACTGAATTGGTACTAAAGACATCATCCGCTACCCTTAAAGGTACTGCGAATATGGGATCATCTATCCCTATGCATCCCATGATGGATTACCCCTCTTAGATCCACGAAGTGATGCTTGCCTTGTTAGTTATGTTGACGCCGATTACTTATCAAACCCGCATAAGGCACATTCCCAAGTTGGTTATGTCTTTACCATAGGGAATACCGCAATATCTCGGAGGTCTATGTAGACTCTTGTTGCCACCTCTTCAAACCACGCCGAGCCTATCCCCTTACATGAGGCCACGCGTGAAGGTATTTGGCTACGATCCGTTATCGAGCACATACGGCATACTTGTGTTTTGTCTTCTGTTATTGGAGTCTCCATGATTCTCCATATAGACAATGCCGCTTGTATTGACCAATTGAAGAAGGGATTTATCAAAGGCGACAATACTAAGCATATTGCTCTGAAGTTCTTCTTTTCACATCAACAACAAGAGCATCAGAAAATAGATGTCAAGCAAATTCGTTCTCAAGACAACCTCGCGAATCTCTTCACCAAGTCTTTGCTGAAGTGTACCTTTCAGAAGCTGACTAAAGGAACTGGTTTACGTAAATTGTCTGATTTACCATGATTGTAGTCTTCAGGGGGAGCATTGTCGAATTCAGGGGGAGTAACCTGAAGTATACTCACTTGACCTTAATGTACTCTTTTTCCCCTTAGCACAGGACAACTTTTTCCCACTGGGTTTTGTTGCCTGACAAGGTTATTAACGAGGCACCCACATCGGGTTGGTCATACCTCTGTACGCTTTTAGTGTCGACTTATGCATGCTCACTTTTTCCCCTTCACCTATGCTTTTTCCCATTGGGTTTTCCTTTTGCAAGGTTTTAGTGTTAGCATTCTTCTTATGGATTCCTCGTTGACTCATGTTCCTCCGAGTGCCTGCCGCAACGACTTCATCAACCGCCTACGCTATATGTCCGAAGATCTGATGCGCCTACTTTTTGAGTTCTCCACACTCAAGGGGGAGTGTTGTAGGAATCTTTATTTCAGTATGATTGCATAAATTAGAAATAGGAAACCTAATAGACTCTGTATTAGCTAAAGCCCATTCCTATTGGAATTGGTGGAAACTTTAGCTTGTTTCCCTATAAATAAAGACACTACGAAGGAGGACAAACACACCTCTCTTCTATTCAATTATTGTATTCTCTCTTACTAACGATTCCCTATCTTTAAGGCTTAGCAATTCATTATTACTACAACGTTATATTATTTAATTGGTTGATTGTTGGTTGTGAAGTACGTGTTCTATATAATTAATCTCAGCATCATCCGGGGATCTATTGTTATAGGTATTGATATAAAATGACTTTGCTTTTTCTTTATATATATAATGGCGACCGGGTTTCAAACTCGACACTGTTTCCAAAGATTGTATAGCGAAGAATATTAATATAAGAAGACTCTGAATAAATCACCTAATTCATCATGCGCTACAAAAGCTGGATGCATAATTTTTTTTTAAAAGTATATTAACCCTTAGATTTATTGGAAGACAGCTCTATATAAGGAGATTATATTTGTTATTCCACATATTAATATAAGAAGACTGAATCAAGGTTACCTGCTGCAGGAACCTTGAATCTCATCTCGTTAATTATCTCTCTCTCACCATCCCTTTTGAAATTAACAATTCTCTGTGACTGAATATTGAGATATTATGTGTAAAATTTCTATGTTGTAAAATTTCTATGTTGCAATTGATCAGCGGGTTATTATAATTTATGATGGTCAAATAATTATATAAGAAGTTTTTCGAAGCTTTTCCAAAATACTTGCTTCACAACAAGGATATATGATAAAATTCGACCAACTTTTTGAAAGGTGACGCCATCCCTATATGCGCCTAAAATTCGCCTATGCCTCAAGGTGAGACATTGTAAATATGCACTTCATTTTACACCTTATTACAACAGTATCTTATTTATGATGGAATGTAGAAACCATGATCTATCGATCTTATTTCCCAAATATGGAAAGAGTACTATAAGACTTAGATAGTACAGCAGATTCAATCATATAAGACTTGACTATGGAGGCAAACGGAAAAGCTTGGCGATCTTCTTGTATGTAATGACATCGGGGAAAAAACAGCAGCCCAACACACATACCGCGATTGCAAGCCCCGGAAAATGGCCTAGTACAGAGTAGGTGCCTGTAATGAAAGCGATTACCATTGCAATCAATGCCAAAGTGGTATAAGTGTTCAAAAAAAATGCTAGGCGGTAGTCGAGCAGACACCTACCTTCTAGCGCCCAGAGCGCCTAGGCGCTTTTGCCTTTGTTTGAAAAATATATATATTTATAATATAATTTCTAATTCTATATACACTTATTAACCCAAATGCCCCCAACTCAGTTGAAGGGAACATTTGCCCCCTCCAACTCAAAATGAGCCTATTATGCCCCCTCCAACTTAATTTCGGCAACTTTTTGCCCCCTTTGGCCGGATTTCACTTGTTTTTGCTGATGTGGCAGGAAAAAGTGGGACCCACAAGCCCAATCAGCAAAAAAAAAAATTTATTTTTTTAAAAATGAGCAAGGTAGCTTCTTCTCCGTCCTTGCACCACCCGACCCCTACGTCTCGTCTTCCTCCAATCCCAGCCCACTGCCTCCTCCCCTTTCTCCCAAAATCTCGTCACCACCGCCCCCACAACCCAAACACGCCGCTAACTGCTCCTCCCCCAAAAACTCCAGCTGTCGGTCATCGACATCTCGATGAACTCGTTGACCGGGAGCATTCCTCAATAGATTGGAAACTTGACTTTGCTGCAGGAGCTGCAGCTGAGCGTGAACGCAATCTCCGGCGAGATTCCGGTGGAAATCGGGAAATGCCGAAAACTGACGCACATCGAGCTGGACAACAATCAGATTGCCGGTTCGATTCCGGCAGAGCTAGGGAACTTACCGAATCTCACTCTGCTATTTTTATGGCAGAACAAGCTCGAAGGCAAGGTTCCGCCGTCGATTTCGAATTGCCGGAATCTCGAGGCGGTTGATTTCGAATTGACCTTCGGCGTTTGCTTTCTGGCCAAGTCGCCGAGTATTTATAGCTGGAGTTTTTTGGGGGAGGAGCGGTTAGCGGCGTGTTTGGGTTGTGGGGGACGGTGGTGACGAGATTTTGGGAGAAAGGGGAGGAGGCGGTGGGCTGGGATTGGAGGAAGACGAGGCATAGGGGTCGGGTGGTGCAAGGACGGAGAAGAAGCTACCTTGCTCATTTAAAAAAAAAAAAAAAATTTTGTGATTGGGCTTGTGGGTCCCACTTTTTCCTGCCACACTAGCAAAAACAAGTGAAATCCGACCAAAGGGGGCAAAAAGTTGCCGGAATTAAGTTGGAGGGGGCATAATAGGCTCATTTTGAGTTGGAGGGGGCAAAGGTTCCCTTCAACTGAGTTGCAGGGGGCATTTGGGTTAATATGTGTTCTATATATAATATTCAAATAAACAATTTACATCTAAATATATCTCAAGTCAACAATCGATCCACCAACAATCAAATAATAATACATTCATTTCGAAACAAGTTTAAAACCGGATGCATCTTCTCTTTTTTTTGGGTTCAGATTTTCTAGGGAATACCACACCTAAAAATCTTATATGCAGAAATGCCGCTCAATCAAATAATATATATATATTACTATTTGATATTAAACAAACCATCCCAATCGCAACCGTAATCACATTCACCATTACACACTTAGTATATATTTTAAATAAAATATGAATATATCATTGGCCTACTTAGAAGAAAGAAAGCACCAACTCTATACTCCACCTTCTTTTTTATTTGTCGACACCAACCTTCCGGCTCCATAACCACAAGCAAGCTTTTTAACCAGTTCTGAAGGGTATGTGTTGATACCATGCCCGAATCTGTCACATGTCATCCTAAGCAAAAGCCCACATGTCATCTTAAGCAAAGCCTACCAAGGCTTCCACAAGCCTCCAAGAAAGGGCAATGTGGGGAACTGTTGGATTGTGCCCGTTAAGGCATTGACGTGGCAATACGTGAAGGGAGACACGTGTCAAACCAAAGTTGAGAAATCAACAATAAGGGCAAATATAGACACCCTCAACGGAGCGTGTGACCTAATGAGTGTATTAGGGAGGCTCGCGGTCGAATGCCAAGGTGAGTCCTAGGAGAACATCGAGTGTAGGGACGGAATCACAAAGAGGTTGTAATTTGAAATACGTTCCCTACTGTCCTCGACTCTTAAAGAACGTTCCTAGCCATAGGATATTCAGCTAGGGTTGTTGGTTGTCCGTTAAGGCCAGTTCATGTCGTATATATTTAGTAGTTGATCTCAGACTAAACATATAGTGATATGAAATAGACATGAATGTGCTCTTATATATACGAGTTCACTGAACACTGACCAACCACAGAGCGTACGAATGGAAGTTTACCTACTGTGTCAATCGTACAACGCTCTGGCTAGTTATGGGTGCAAACTAGTTCTTATTGTCTGCTTGATTTGCTCTCTCGGTTCATAGAGATTCAAGCAAGTAGGTGAGGATTGGGTGCATGGATTCAAGCATGGAGATATGTGAATATGCAAAATGGGATTCGTCACCTTCTAGGTAATCAATGAATGTTGATATTCCAAGAGCCCCTTGAAAATCTATCTCTAAGTCTTCGGCCGAAGCATATAAGTAAAGAGATACATCAGGGCAATCATATCGGCATACTAATGCATTAGGGCTTAACAATAAGTTTCCATGCCCTAAATGATTTGATCGGAATATAGGAGACGAAGGAACCTTATTGCACTGTAACCATAACTAATGGTTCTGCTCGATGTGTGATTATGAAATTCGAAGCACATTCTTGATAATATGGGTAGCCGAGAGCTATAGGTAGATGTTACTACTCGGTTTGTAAATGATTTTCCTTATAAGGTTGAATATTGGTAATTTACATATTCGAAAAAATAAGATTGTTTACTTCCAGCTTTATTGGAACCTACCAAGGTCAGACACACAAGAAGGCATGTCTTCGGGTAAATTGATGAGGGTATTTAACATGAATTAGTTTATGTTAAATAGTAAACTTATTTAAGTTGGTGATTGAGCTTGAATAAATAAATACAAGTCTTTTGGGCTTGATATTAATATTAGCCCAATTCAATTTGGAATTGCTCAATTAAATAAATTAGGATTGATGACACATTAGTGGGCCAAGCCCACTAAGAGGTGTGGCACCATTAGGGACGGCAACTCTAGGTTTTCTCCCAGAGTTGCCGTACCCTATTCCCTTTGAGACAATGATTGTTGTTTAATTGTTAAATAAGAGTCCAAGCCTGTTAGAAAAAGGTTCTTTATAAAGAGGTTTGTTGGGTATTAACCTAAGAGAGGTTGTGAACTCACATATCAGTAAAGAATCTCATGTGTTGAGAATACATTCTTTACTAAAACATAAAGTTAGAAAAATTGTTTCTCTGAAACCCTTATGTGCCGCAAATCCTGAGCTTTGCCGTAGTTATTGGTGGTGCTAGTCATCGTCCGTCGGATTTTGGTGCTTCTAGCTGATACATCATCTATCTGCTTCATCAATCGAATACCGTTCGTGTCGATACTTGTAGAGGACGGACACTTGAACGTGTAGGACTTCATCATCATCATCATCATGGCAAGCAAAGGTTGACAACTCTAATCTTCTTTTAGATTAGGGGTGATCTTATTGGTATGCTAAAAATCACATGACACGTCAATTAACCATGCACGCGGATTAATTAATATGATTAATGGAATCCAACGTTCCGCCAACCATGTATGTTTACGATTAAATTATGAATTTTATTATTGCATACGTGTCACGCCACGCTTCTGCACATGTGGAAATCTGTTCCACAACCCAACAGGAACCTATCCACATTGCCTACTAATTATAAGAATGCCCAAATCCTTATCTATAAATAGGTTCCACCTTCACAAGTCAAAGGACTCACATTCTTGGTATTTATTTCGCTCATTGAATGCTCTCACCTAACTTCTCTCTCAAACTTGGGATCTCCTTCTTTCCCGGCTGACTTGCATCGGAGGGTCTAGGCCGGTACCACACCGGTGCCCTTTCGAGCTTACCTTTCTCTCTGTGTGCAGGTTACCCAGAATCATTCCCCGGAGTCATCCTTCCTTTCCGGATCAAGACGAGACGGGAGACATCTCTCCTCACCTGGATCTCCTTCCAGACAAGCACCTTCTGGGCCTACCGGAAGCCAACATCCGGAGCTAGCTTCCTAGTTCCTCGAAACACACTCACCGATCCGACCAAGGATCCCTCACTTTCATTGACCGTTGACTCATCCCATTTTGAGCATCAACAGTATGTCTTACACTTGGATTCATCATTAAATGAGTATACATTTGAAATCGTCTCCAACTCGAAATCGTCTCCAACTTATTATTACAAACCCAGCCAAACGTTCTCGCACCACCCGATCATCGGGCGTTTAATTTCTCC
This sequence comes from Spiraea crenata, assembly GCA_033992175.1. Lineage (NCBI taxonomy): Eukaryota > Viridiplantae > Streptophyta > Magnoliopsida > Rosales > Rosaceae > Spiraea > Spiraea crenata. The sequence continues at coordinate 7,489,851 of JAVBHV010000052.1, read as the reverse complement.
ATGATCACCTGCGCCGACATTGAAATCGTCTCTTCACCACTTTCTTTTTTCATTCCATATATCTATTGGCTTCAATAGCAAAGGAAGCCGTCGAATCGAGATTTGAGGGAGGTATGGTTGAAGTAGCTGAGAAAAAAAAATTGGGTTTGTTCCGCATTTGATGACCAAACGAGGTCGACGGCTTGCCCACTTTTACTTGCAATTCTAATTTAGGATTTCTTTTGGGTAAGATGTTCATTTACAATATCATCTCTTAAATCTCATGTTTGAATTTCTTTTGGGGGTCGCGCGGGGAGAATGGGGTCGCTGTGAATGGATTATCCGCCTTAACCCACCCAGTCGCTGCCGAGTCCGCCCAGGCGGTTTCAGGGAGGCCTATTTCTTGATAAAACTCTAATACCGATTTTTACACCAATTTTGCAGAAATCGGGCGGCAAGGCACTACTATGCCAAAACAGCTTATGGACGACTGTCGTTGAATTGGCACTCGTCTATAACAATTTTGGAGATGACGGTTTTTTAACCGTTGTCTACAACTGTTATAGACGAGGGTTTTGATAAAAAACTACTGTCGTCTATAAGTGCAATAGAAGACAGTTTTTAAACAAAACCCTCATCTATAACAGCTATAGATGACGGTTAAAAGTTAAAAGTGAAAAAACCGTCATCTATAATAACCATAAAAATTTCAGGTTGTGGTGCCACTCTGTTGCCATAGACGATGATTTTTAACCAAAACCCTTGTCTATAACAGTATAGACGATGGTTTTGGGTGAAAAACCATCGTCTATAATAACCATAAATATTTCAGGTTTTGGTAGGGCTGGCATCGGTGCAATAATTGAAAATTACCGAACCATACCCAACTGGTTTGTTCAATAAACCGTCGGTAGACCGATTATGTCGGTTCGGTGCGAGTCGGTTTGGTTTTTGACCGATGCTCAACTCGCTATATTTCTCAATCCCCAGAACTCAATATCAAATTCAGATCTGCCATAGACACAACCAACCATCGCACAATCGAGAACCTTGAACATAATTTCACATCTCAAAAACCTTAATCTGAACATAAACAGGATTAAAGATCCAAATTTTCCATCCAAACCCATCCCGAAAATTGAAAACCCCAACAGAAATTGAAAAACCCATCACAAATCACAAATTGAAAAACCCAATAAAAGTCACCGCTGCTCGCCGGCCGTGGCTCCCCGTCGCTAGGTCGCTCGGTTGCTACCTCCGCTCGATCGCTCCTCTGTGTGCTGCTGCTGTCGTCTAGAGAGGAGAGAAAATGAATTCACCAGGGGGCGGCTCGTCATTGGCTCTCGTCGAGTTTTGATGTGTGATGCAGTGAAGAGTTTGGGGGCGAGAAGTTCGAGAACTCAGGTTTGGAAACGCGAACTCAGGTTTGTTTTGTAAATGAAGAGTTGGGGGTTTTTTTTTTTTTTTTTTTTTTTTTTTTTTATTGCCTTTTTTGTCACTTTGTTTTATGATTTCTTATTTTTTTTTTTTTTTTTTTTATTTCTTCTTACCCTTTTCTTTTTTCTTCCTCCATTCTTTTTCTCTTGTTTTTTTTGTATTTGTTGTTTTAGTGTGTTGAGTTTGTTTTTTTTTTTATTTTTCTTGTTTGTGTCTACCTCTTCTGTGAGCCTTATTTTTGGGAGACAGCCAATTTTTTTTTTAAACCACCTTTTTTTTTTAGAATTCATTGAAAAGATTTAAATATAAGGCCCCCCCTAATCTCTTTTTTTTGTTGGTTTATTCCTTCGGTGTTTGGGGATCCTACCTTTTTTTTTTTTTGGCGTCGGCGCCTGTTGGGGTTCTGTAATTTGGCTCAATTCTTACGGGGGGGCCCCCGCCCTTCCCTGAATTTGACTTTCATTCAAGCCGAAGGTTTGTAAACTCAAACATGAACATGAACACAAAAACCCAAATGCTCCTGATGGTATCTAAAGTAAATGTGGCCAACAAGTTTCGAATCAAGAGTAAAATTGAACAGATGAGCCAAAACCCAATACCCAATTGTCTTCTTTCTTCCGTTTCCTAGCCATTTTCTCGGCAACCAAACAAAGGGGTAAACATGTGGGTACCTTGATTTTCGCGGATTTCGCAGAATTTCGCTGCAGCTTCAATTGTGAAGAGTCCGAGGGCGACACGGGCGAGCACTTATGTGCTTCTTCTCCGAAAACCCCGACACTAATTTCAAGCATAAAAGATTTTTTTTTTTAAAAAAATCACAAATCTAGCTCGGAGAACACCACGGAAGATCTATTCAAGCTTTGGGGGGGTGGGGTTTGGTTTTTTTTTTTTTTTTTTTTTTTTTTTGTTGGGGGGGGTGGGTTGTTGGTGTGTTGTTTGGTTGGGGTGTGTTGGGTGGGTGTTGGGCTCGTGGGAGGAGGTGCCAACAAATGGTGGGTTTTTTTTCTTTTTACTGAAAATACCTATATACCCTTCAACATCAGTTAATTTTAACCATAAAACTAACGGAAGAGCATAAATGAAAGCTATTGGAACCATAGGGTACGAAATTGCAAAAAAAAAGAAGTATAGGTATCATTTCGAAACTTGACTCAAACCACAGGGTACTAAATTGTAATTTGCCTTTTATTAATTTACCTAACATATCAAATAAATATATACATGCATACATATAATGTTACAAGCAAATCCGTTTTGGTGCAGTGGTCGAATGGTGATAGCATCATTTCGAACCCCACAGGTTCAATATTTTTCCAAGGAAATCATATTCGATTCGGTTTTGGTTCGGGTTCTGTTCGGTTCAGTTCAGTTTTTCTATCCAAAATTCCAGCCCTAGGTTCGGTTCAGTTCAGTTTTTCTGTCCAAAATTCCAGCCCTAGGTTTTGGTGCCACCCCATTGCATTGCTGTACTTATTTTGCTTGCAAAATTCCATATAAACATTTCAATGATCATTAATAAACTTCCAATTTCAACAAGTACAAACAACAAAAATTTCAATGATCATTAATATTCCAATTTCAACTAGTACAATACTTTTTTTTTGTTACCAGAAGTAATATTTTATTGAAACTCAAAGTCGGACGGAAACATTCGCATCCAACGTCAAAACATTAAACAACCATGAAGGACAATCAGTCCAGCGGTGTAACCCCCTATGTCTAACAGCATACGCCGCAATTTCATGCGCGGCTTCATTACATCCCCTAGGAATATGTTTAAAGCTAACAAACTCAAAATCATTACATAAACTCTGGATATAAAAAATGATACCTTCAATCTCCACAATCCCCGTCAACCTCTATGTCAGCAAGTCCACCACCTCCCTTGAGTCTGTCTCTATCTCCACCCGCCAAAAGCCATTTTGGATACATGCAATGAGGGCCTCCCTAACCGCAACTGCCTCAGTCACCACCGCGGAGCCATAAGACTGACCCCCCGCTCCCTCGGCCGCCTCCATCCAGCATAAGAACTCTCGGACAATCCACCCATAGCCCCCCTTCATCGTACGAGAGTCCCAAGCCCCCATCACAATTCACCTTATAATTCCCATACTCCGGTCTCATCCATCTTACCTGCCTCGGCCTCCTTCCAGTCAGGTCCTCCAATTCCCCCCATTGCTTCCAAACATGCGATTGACAGGATCCGACAAACTATTTTGTTGCTGCATGGCCTCAATGTACTCTTGATGCTGCTTATTCATCGCCGTAACACAGCCCCCAATATCGCAGCCGCCCCTATTAAACACAACCTCATTTCTTTTCTTCAATATCCTCCACAAACCAAATACAAACCGGCTCAGCCATTCATGATGCCCACGCACCTCATCAAATATCCTTAACCAGCTAGTAAGGAAGGTACCGTCGCCACTACTCCCATTCCCCACTTCTAAGTGACAGGTTGCCCAAAACTCCTTAGCGAAACCACACATAAAGAAAAGATGATGTTCCATTTCCCCCAATTGATTACACAGCGGACAACAGTCGATAATTTACATCCCTCACCTTATCAAGTTTGATCTTACTGCCAACAAACCCCCGCAGCACCTCCACACAAAATGTTTTATACATCCAATTTCCAAACGTTCGACCATATATTACCACGGCTATGATCCGCACAAATCATCCCTGTACTTTGTCTCCCAAGGTCGCCCCTCGCCTCCATCTCCATGGTCACCTTATAGCCCGAACTCACCGTGTACCGGCCAGGTCGAGTGTAATGCCAAACATATCGATCAACACATCCCCTCTTGCTTACCGGCATACACAACACAGCCTGGGCTTCATGGGGCAGCAGCCAGTTATTCACATCATCTTTCCTCCACTCTCCACCTACAGGATCAATCAAATCAGCCACATAGAACGGGTGAGATCCCGAGGGTGCCGACGACACAAACCCAAACGGAATAGGGATCCATGGATCCCCATGGACGCTCACTGAAACCCCATTGCCAATCCGCCACCTTAATCCAGCCTCCAACACTTTCCGACCCTGCCAAATACCCTTCCAACCCCATGATGTACCCGATCCCGCCGCTTCCTGTAAGAATGTAGAGTTCGGGAAATATTTGGCCTTAAGTATGCGGGCCAGAAGCATATTCTCATCGCAGACAATCCTCCATCCGATCTTCGCGAGCATAGCGAGATTAAAACATATCAAATCCTTAAACCCCAAGCCACCACAACTCTTCGGATTCGACATTCTCTTCCAGGCAACCCCTAAACCACTGCCTGTAAGAATGTAGAGTTCAGGAAATATTTGGCCTTAAGTATGCGGGCTAGAAGCATATTCTCATCACAGACAATCCTCCATCCGATCTTCGCGAGCATAGCAAGATTAAAACATATCAAATCCGTAAACCCCAAGCCACCACAACTCTTCGGATTCGACATTCTCTTCCAGGCAACCCACGGAATACCCTTCACGGCATTACCCCGCCACCAAAATCTTGAAAGTGTGCTTTCAATTTTCTTACAAATATCAACTGGGATCTTAAAGCATGACATAGTGTAAATAGGTAAAGCGGATGCAACCGATTTAATTAATACCTCTTTCCCGGCCATTGACAGAAATTGCTCCCCATATCCGGCCACCTTCATGGCCACTTTGTTACGAATTTCTTCAAAAACCTCTTTTTTCAATGCACTAAAATCTACTTGAATGCCAAGGTACTTCCCAAATTTGCCCTGCTCGCCAATACCAAGAGTCGATGCTACCACTCGCCCATAGTGATCCGGGCAATTATTACTGAACATAACTGAACACTTATCTACGTAAATGCACTGATCTGAGCCTGCAACATACACATCAAGAATTTCCTTAATACATTGGGCCTCTTCTAGACCAGCTCGGCAAAACAGAACTGAGTCGTCAGCAAAGAACAGGTGTGACAATGCCGAACTCTCCTCCGTCACTCGTACTCCATGCAAAGTTCCCTCCACTTCACTTTGCCGAATTAGAGCTGACACAATCCCTCCGTACATAGCAAGAATAAGAATGGTGACAAAGGATCCCCCTGGCGTAATCCCCTCGTCGGTTTAACATATCCTTGCGGTTCGCCATTCAGCATTACACTATAAGAAACCAATGCCACACATTCCTTGACCAAACCACAAAATTTCACTCCAAACCCGAGTTTCATCATCATAGCAAACAAGAATTCCCACTCCACTCTAGCATATGCCTTTGCCATATCTAGTTTGATTACCATCTCCATCAAATCCATCCCACTCATGTGCATAATAGAATGAAGTACTTCATGAACAACAAGCACATTATCAGTTATTTTTCTCCCCGCCACAAATGTAGCTTGGTTTTCACTAATCACCCTTGGCATGATCCCCTTCAACCTATTAGTCAACACTTTGGAAATAACCTTATACACAACATTACACAAAGAGATAGGACGGAATTGTTTCATCTTCCTAGGATTCAGCACTTTAGGAATGAGCACAATATGAGTATGGTTCAGCATACCCACCAATCGGCCAAAAGCAAAAAAATCCTTTACCAGCGCCACCACATTGCTGCTCACGATTGGCCAGAACTTGTGATAAAAGGATGCTGAAAACCCATCGGGTCCTGGAGATTTTGTGGAATGAATTTGAAACACTGCCGCCTTTACCTCATCTTCAGTCACCTCTCTCACCAACCTCACATTATCTTCGCGAGTGACCTTATCCTCTACGCAGTCAATAATAGTCTCAAAAGCCGAGGGCGAGTCGGAGTGGTACAAATCCTTGAAGTACTGCATGGCAATTCGGTTCATGTCACACGTGTTCTCATGCCATACATCATCGTCATCTTCCAGACCATTCAGTCGGTTAAACCTCCGATGCTTAACCATCTTAGAATGAAAGAACTTAGTATTTCGATCTCCCTCCGTTAACCACTGAATGCGGGACTTCAATTTCCACTAAATTTCCTCCTCCTGTATAGCTTTTCTCGGCTCCTCTTCTTTTGTTCTAATCTCACCGCCATCAAATATTGGAAGTTGATAGGCTTCCCGAAGTTCTCGTTTCAACTCCTCTATTCTTCGACCTGAATTCAGATTTCGGTGGCGTCGTCTCCATCCCACCAGCCATTACCGAACCCTTGTGAGCTTAGTAATCACTTCGGCTCCTCTTAATCCACTCGTTACACCATCCCAACCCCCTTCACAGTCTCATGACACTCAGAGTCCTCAGCCCATCTCGGATCAAACATAAATCGCTTTTTCCATCGGCGGGGTGGAATTTCCAAGTGAATGGCCAGCATTGCATGGTCAGAGCCCTCCAATACTACGTGTTGTACCGTTACATGTGTGTATAACTGCATCCACTCACTCGACGCTAAAGCTCTATCGATCCGCTCATGAATCAGATCCGCCTCCCTCCTATTCCACCAAGTGTAAGGAAAACCCGAAAATCCAAGATCAAGCACTTGATAGTTAGCCACAAAACCTCGAAACATGTTCAGACTACCGGCCGTGCGCATCTGCCCTCCTTCTTTCTCATGAGCATGAAGTAGGTCATTGAAGTCACCAACAATTAAAACCGGCTCCGCACACATGAGGACTCTTTCCTAAATCACCAAAAACTGTTGCTCACGATTTCTATCATCGGTACTCGCATACACCCCGAACAACCGCCACCATATCTGTTTTGCGTTGTCCTCCACTAGTGCCTCAATAAAGAAATCAAAATACTTTACCAAGATTACCTGGTCCCTATCCGTCCATAATAAGCAAATACCACCAGCCGAACCCCTCGGTTCAACTGCAAAGAAACCCGACATTCCCAGACTTCGTTTCAAATGCATACATTTTCGACTGTGATTCTTCGTCTCCAAAAGAATAATCACCTCGGGAGAATGCGGCCTATGCTGCTCCTTCAGATCATGAACTGTCAAGTCACTCCCAATCCCTTGACAGTTCCAACAGAGTAGACTCATGGCGCCCTGTGGAACCCCTCAAGGCTGGTTCCCTCCGCTTGTTCATCAGCATTGTCAAGTGTGAGCCTGCGACGTCTCACCGAACTAGTACCCACATCCTCTTGATCCTCATCAACCTCCTCATTCCCCATAGCTTCACAAGCCCTCCTCTTCGTTTAAGGGCCATAACCCAAAAGGGTCAGATGGCATACTTCTATCCTCACCCACCCTACATGCTTGGGTTCCATCTTCACCACTGCCAACCCCAATCCCAACATTAAGATCCAGTAGCAGGCCATCACCTCTCATACCGCCTTCCACCGCATGTGTCACTTCTGGTGCATGCATTGTCTCCACTACAATTGGAAAATTCCCCTCTTCCAATTCCGTTATCCCCCATTGAGGGTCAATAATCGCCCAGCGGATACCAGGCCCTATGAGTCCTGCCTCAAACGCCACCTCCCGGCTTTTCCTTGCCGCATCCTCTTGCTCTTTCGCGGCCCTCACCTTCTCCACCAATGAGGTTTGAACAAACCCCCTTCGTTTCCTGACCGGTGTGGTTTTCCTCCTCTCCACCCACCACTCTACTCCCTTTCTCTCCCTCTCCTTCTCTTTTTTTTTTCTCTCCTTCCCCCCCCCCTATCGGGTGTTCGCTCCCCCCTCCCCCCCCCCCTTTTTCTTCCCTCCCCTACCCCCCCTCTCCCTCTGCCCCCCCCCCCCTCCCTCTCCCCTCTGTCTCCTACTCCCTCCCCCCCCCCACCTCCCTCTTCCCCCCCCTCCCCCCTCTTGGGAGACTCTTTTTGGTCGTGTGTGCCAAGGACCCCCCCCTGGGGGTGGGGGGTTTTAATAAACCCCCACACACGCCCACTTTCGGAAAGACCCCTCAAGATGTCGCATCAATGGCAGATATGAAATATCCATCCTAATCCTCGCCCTCACGAAGCAGCCAACACACACTAGGAGAAAAATGCCATTTAACAACGGTGAAAACCCGTTGTACAATGGGGTGGGTCGTCTGTTGTTAAATCCTCTGTCGAGTATTGAACCCCTTCAAACGATGGATAAAATCCGTTGTACAAATATGTGTTTTACAACAGCAAAAATTCAGACAACGGATAAAATCTGTTGTGCGAGTGTTTGTTTTACAACAGAAATGGTCAAACGACTGATAATATTCGTTGTGCGAATGTGTGTTTTACAACGGCTTCCATTGGCCGTTGTAAAACCAAGCAAAAAACGTGTTAAATGTATCCTTTTTACAACAGCTTTTCTGATAACTATGTTGTTTTTAATGTACTTGCACAACATATTTTGTTGTTGTATATGCAGCTGTTTCACAATAGTTTCCATAACAACATCAGTTGTTTGAATCAAACCCTTCTTTTTTTTCCAGAATGCCATTCAATTACACACCAAGAATCTCATTTGAGCAAACTAGCAAGAATGCATTTCATTAAATAATGTTCCACACCAAATACACTAGGCAATTCTTACTAGCAGCACCTATATATCCAAAGTCCTACCATAGCAAAACACCAAGATTTTCCTTGGTCATATTTTCTAGCCTATAACTCCTACCATATCTACAAAGTTCCATAATACTGGTCATCCAAGTTTCAAAATAGTGCCAGAATTCATCAACATAGTTCATACCCTACAACCATAATAGAAAATCCCAAAAAAAACTGTCTAATTCGTTAAAGATGTACTCAATCAACCTGGACATTATCAGCCACCCAAGCTGACCATTCTTGGCGTACTTCATTGATGTCGGCTTCAGTGAATGCCCAATTAGAAGATGTACTCCACTGAAACAAATGCAATTGTTACTAATGTGGCCATTTGGAAACTTAGAAGTCTAACACATATTATCAACTCCAATATATGAAAGAAGTAAAGCCTGCACACAAGGACAAATAAATGAGTAGCTGAGGGAGGCTACACTTGAAACTACTTAAATGCGAGTCTTTCAAATTTCTCATAAGAAGTAACAGTGAAACAAACAAACTTATAAGTAATTCCTATATACATTAGACCTATAGTTTCCCACTTATAAGCTCCAACAGTTTCATCTTCTGTGTACATGCGATAGCCAATCAAATAAGTAGTAAATCATAAAAGAAACAAAGTTGATATCATGTACAACTGCAAAGTATTCATTCATTGATAAGAGAAACAGAATGAGGCTGCATCTATGTGAAGATCTAGAGTTTTAATGAAACTCTAAGACACAGATAACTTTTGTAATAGGATCTGTTCTAGGCGTTCCAAAAGATATAATAATGTCAAATAGTGATTTAGAGCAAACATAGACATGAATCAAATTATGAACCTGCTTAAATCACCACAAGTATCTTCATTTGTGAAACATATAGCACAAAAACCAACTGAATGAATTGATTGACCAAATTTGGACAAAAGTCACTACAACATAGAATGCTTACAACTACTAAGTATTAAGCCATAAGATGTGATACGTACAACTAACCTATAGTCAAGAAAAATGATTTGTCTCCTCATTCAGCAACAAAAACTAGGAGGAAAGTGCTCGCGGCAGTGCTAGCAGCAGCTAAGATTCCAGCACCATTTCCTATAAAACTAGGACACGAGTCAGTATAAAGAGGAGCCACTTAATAACTGACCAAACTTAGAGAAGAATATTGACTATTGCCAGAGAGAAAACAAGGAAAGCGAAAAAGAATCACCATCTTACTAAGGGAGTGAAGACCAGAGAGCCAAATTGTACACAGGCTTGATGAACATAGAGAAAACTCAAAGATATTGGTATCATCGACCAGGTTTCATGCCTTCTGTTTTTACGGATATCTATTTGGTAAGAACAAAATTAGCATATTCCTAAACACCAAGGATGATTGATGAAAAAAAGTAAAGAGGCATATCTGTTTAGTGAGAACAAACTTAGCATATTCCAAAACGCCATGGATAATTGGTGAGAAAGAGTATGGAAGATGCAGATCAACATCCCACAATATGTATTTACTCATAGGTAGAGCAGAAAAAGGAGTGAGTTACATATGCCAAGAAATTTCTTACCACAAATCTATGTTGCAAACATGAAGGCATGGGCTCAACTGGGTTGACATGGACATGAACCACATCATTCTGTTAAAATACATACTATATTTATATTATTATGCAAACACAAAAACTAGACGACATCATATGAATTCCAAATAGGTGACACACAGAAATAAGAACAAACTTTGGTCCACTTCAGCTGTACAGCCATGTAAGAATCGCCTATGTTGAGGGGTGGAAGCACTGGCAAAAACAGTTTGATGTTTATGGATTGACGAGAAAGATGTCAAAAGCTTCCGTAGAGAACTGACCTCTCTGGAACTGAACATGAAATCTACCTAACCAAGCAGTGAACTTAAGACATTAATCTATGGAATAATCATTTTCGGCAAAACAGTTTTTAACCTTTTAGATAGTCTGCCAGTCACCTTATAGAGCATCCCATATGAAAATGAAATAGCTATGCACTAGACAACTTAACATTGCATTGGGCTACAACTTACCTCATCAATTACGAGCACTCGCATCAACTTACCTCAGATGTTTGGAATTAACACATTCATGGGACAGAATGTCAGATTATGCAACCTACAGCCCAATAAGCATGTAATGCAAAAACCAAAGACAGCGCATGATCTCAAAGCATGCCAGTTGTGACACGGTATATCTATACAGAAATTAACAGCCCCATGACACTCAATGTTAAGCGACAGTAACGACATTAACCAACTAACAAATCCACACAAACATAATGCAAGTAATCCCTCTAACATAAGTTGCAATCACTCACAGACATACCTACACAAACAATATGACCACAAAATCTCACATAACATAAAAGTCGCTAATAACAACAACGACTTACATAGAGTTTATACTTTACCTTTGGCAGTGGGAAGCTCTTTCCCACCTTTGTTATAAAACTCTCTTATGGACACCAATGTTTTCCCTTTGAATTCTTGAATTGTCACCTTCCTCTTAGCTGATAGCTGCAATCACAACCCATAACCCAATCACCAAAAGAACTCCAATGGTAAATCCAAAACACAAAAATAACAATAGCACAGTAATCAAAATCCATTCTTCATCTCCATTGATGCATGTTCAAGAAACAATCTTTTCAAACCCTAACACCATATACACATGTCTAATTTATTGAGATAGTGCGGAGGAGGCAAACCAGAAAAGCTCGTGGGCGATGGCGAGCGCGGTGGTCTTTTCGGTGCTCGGTGGGCCGTAGAACAGCATATGCGGGCACTATCAAAACAGCAAAAACCCAATTCACTCAATTAAATTGTGGAAGTAAATTACAGGAAAAATTAGCAGTAGGGTTTTGTAAATTGGAGCTATAAATGTTACATTTGAGGTCTCGAGGTATTGGTGAGGACTCGGACCACCTCGTCCTGCTGCGCTGCATCTTTCACTTGCCTCGGTCGACTGATAAACAGATCAAAACCCGAAATCAAAATCAAAATTGAAATCAACAAATTGGTAATCGAATTGGGATAATTTGCAGAGATATGGAGAGATAAAACACAAAACCCAATTAATAAATCAGTAAATTGAACCGGAAAAGAATCCGAAAATTACTTACTAAAGAGTGTTGGGCGGTCCGATGATTGTGACGCTCCAATCGACCAGATCGGCCGAGAACCCGTCGGAGTCGCTGTCAGACCCGCACTTCGCCGGCCGATTCAGATCTGAAAGGGGGGTTTTACTGCGCAAGCGACTCGCAGTCGGCGGCTTGGCGTCATCCTTTCCTCAGGCAGCGAGCTTTAATCGAAGCTAGTACGGCGCGCGGGACGGCGTCGACGACGGCTAGTGGGAGCGACGATGATGGCTCGTTGATGCTGGAACTGGGCTAGGTGGAAGGACGATTCAGTTTCTTTGGATCCAATGAGATTGGATCTGCTCTACGAATGAGAACGGGAAGATTTGGGAGTGAGGGGGAGGGAAAAATGAGGGTGAACGAATTCAGGAGGTCTGGAATTTTGGATCTACGATATTAGGGTTTGGTTTGAAATCTGCGAGAAGAAAAAGGAAAGTATCGAGGGTAATGAAGGCTTTAGAGAAAACAGTGAGAAACATGAGTGAAAAATAAGAAAAGGAGAGAGAAACACGCAAAAAAAAAATTTGGAAAGCGCAAAAGCGAAATCGCGTGCCCCTTTTTTTTGGGTTAAGACAACAGAAAAAACAAGAAAACTGTTGTAAATGTATTCAATTCAAAATTGTGCCTGTAAATATGTTGGATGAAGGAACGTTTTACAACATATTTTCAAAAACTGTTGCGAACATTCATAATACAACGGTTTTGGTCAATAACCATTGTAAATAATGTGTCGTCTATCGACATTTTTCTCCTAGTGACAATCTCCCCTACTATCAACGTTGGAAACCTCCAAAACCTCTCCCATCCCACTCCGAATAGCCATTACTACTTGCTTTGACATACAGAAAGTGGGCACCCCATGGATCTGCACCCAAAACCTACACCATTTGGGTTCTGCCGTTTGGACTTCCAAATCATTCTCTAACCCGCCAGAAATACCAATGCCCGATTGAACGTCCATGGTTCCATATCCAAGACACGCTGCTGATCCCTCTCATTCGCAAAGCCCATCATGAATCTCCTATCCGCCACCTCCGATATCGAGACCTCCCCATCTCCTTTCCATAGCCCCCCAAACAAACCCGCGTAAGCCTCACGGTTTACGCGTGAGCAACAACTGCTACGTGAACTGTTCCTCATTTTCCTCCATGGGTTGCCTACTCCGCTCCCCACACCATCTCACACCACTTTATGTCACCAAAACCACCAAAGCCGCCAGCGATCGCAACTGGCATCCCTACCCACCATACGAAAAAAACCCTAGCCGCACCCACTTTTCGCACAGCCAACACACACCATAGTGTTTCATCCTCAACTTCGATCCAAACGCGGGACTTTGGATCGGACTCGCGCTCGAAAACGGACCACCGACCACTGAAATCCGGTCGCAAACCCTCAAAACCCTAATCGCCCCCAACTCTCCTCACGCGCGTGACAGAGACGTATATAATTTAAGTACAATACTTTGATCCCAAAGAGAATATACACTATATTCTTAACATAAATGGCTTACAAACTACTAAGTACATTGATTCTATACAAACATTTGAATTTTACATATACAGCTTAACCAAAACTCTATCCTATAATAACCCAAATGAGGTATAAGGCATGTAAATCCAACAACATATAAACCTGGAAAATGTTCTGAAAGAAGACATAACAACAAGAACATATAATAAACCTTAAAAAGGGATAGGTTGAGTATAATCAAGGCTTGGGCCGGCAGCAGCCTCTTCCTCTTCCTTTTCCTTGGTCTCCTCAAGATCTCTATAGAAGAACAAATCAACCTGCAAGGGGAAGTTTGAGCGACAATAAGAAGTTTCGAACTATACTCTTAAATAAGCCATTTGGTTTCTGACCACAGAACCATAGATATCTCCAAACAGAAAGCTATGTGCTTACCATGACATCCCACTTATGTCCAGGACGTAGGGAACCATGCATCTGCAACACCATCCATGCTAGAAGCCAAAAGAGACATCCAATGTTGTGCTTACCCTTGTTATTAGCTGGGATGCCAATATCGACATGTTGCAAAATCCCAAAAAAAAAGATGTAATAAATTGGGAAATAAATCATTATACAATAGCATGCACAAAATCCAAAAACGAATAAAGGTTTGACATTTGACATGTTAAAAATGAACATGGCAAATACATGGATCAAAACAAGAAATGAAGGATGATGACCTGGTGATCAGTTCTTGGGTCAGTCAAAATGAGGAGACGGGGCTCATTGAAAGAAGTCTGGAGCTGATTGGTAAAAGTACCAGGAGTGTGCCTTCCGGCAATGGCATTAGTTCCTGTGTGCTAATCAATTACCAAACACAACATCAAGGAAAACGATGACACAGGTAGCATATAGCATATTCTATTCCTAATCAATTAAGTTCAAATTGCTCAACACATCTCAGTGACTATTACAGAACTTGCTATATATCTCAAGAAAGAATTCGTGCAATCAGATTAAAAGTAAATCAATACCCCTTCCACTAATAAGCAACCCAAAAACACAATTAACTGACATTACATGAGAAACAGTTATCAACTCAGTAGAAAATAACTACAAAAGTACAAACTCGAACAAATAACAACAAACCAGAACTTCCCAGATATCAGATCTAGCATAATAACTCATAACCCAACAAACCCAGTTCGCCAAATGATGCTGCTTAGGACCATTTTCTCACAAATTAACAAGTACCTATCACTTGAAACATACAGAACATAAAGAAAAATCTCGAATTTATTATATTCTATGGTTTCCATATACAATGAACTCACGCAATACACCAAGTTCTTCAAGAGCTAAATACTTACTATACTACTTCTATCTTAATAACTAATTCCAAGCTCCCCAAAATTCAAAACTCTAGAACACCAATTCATAAATCACCCAATGGCAAGAAAACAAGCAAACTACATGAATTCAGATTTGAAATTAAAACAAAACGATGCAGCAAACAAATCAAATCCATGGATTCAACACCGGTCAAACTCAAAGAAGACCAACTCACCCCAAATCAAAACATAACTGAAATTGAAACTCTAACCCAAAACCAACACCAATCGAAACATGAAAACAAATAAACCCCAATATCAGAACCATAACCTCCAAAATCTGGACTTTCTATATGGGTATGAAAAAGCTAATTGTTCTAAAAGAACCTAGATTATGAAAACCATAGCCTAAAATCGAAACTTACCACTGAAATAAACTCGTTCTTCCCTTTGAGATCTCTTCAATGATGAGCAGAAGTAGGAGATTGCGAATACCAGATCTAGGGTTTCACAGAGGTGAGACAGAAGAGAAGAAGAAGGAGAGAGGCAAATTGAATTCAATAAAAACAAAAATCGGCAAGGCATGGACTCTGGACGGACTCGGCGAGTTGAAGGTCATCGCCTGGAGATGAGGTGAAGAAGGTTGCGCGGCCTGGAGAGAAGAGGCGCAGAGAGAAAGTCGCAAAGGAGAGAAATAGAAAAGATAGGGGTTTGTGAAAGAAAGAAGCGTTCAAATACTACCGGGGACACGGAACACATTTTACCGTGTGTTTGGATGCCGGGCAAAACCCCGGGAATTAATCAAAAGCCAGAAATTGAGGTGAGGAATTTGGCAAATGACCCGTTTGGATGGGGAAACACAGAAATTTCCAATTACTGAGCGAGAAAAATGGAGGAAATTGGAGAGCCAATTTCCCAGTTACAAATTCCGCCAAAAGGGTCGGAATTTGACAAATCTCACGAGCGAAGAAAATTTCTTTTCCCGAGCCGGGTCTCCCTCGCATAAACACGTCTTTTTGGTGTTGGTGCCGT
This sequence comes from Spiraea crenata, assembly GCA_033992175.1. Taxonomy (NCBI): domain Eukaryota; kingdom Viridiplantae; phylum Streptophyta; class Magnoliopsida; order Rosales; family Rosaceae; genus Spiraea; species Spiraea crenata. The sequence continues at coordinate 7,474,004 of JAVBHV010000052.1, read as the reverse complement.
CGTGGTTGTTGCTTTTCTTGTTGTCGGCGAACTGAGCAGCAGTCACTTGTGCAGTACCGGGCAGTTAGCGAATCGTAGGGTCGACACTGAAGGGGAAGGTTGTCCGTAGGAGGAGCCCAAGAAGAACGTCGCCGATCCGGAGGAGAATCTCGAGGCGGTGGAGGCCGCTATGACGATGAGGAAACAAGACTCCCAAAGCCCAACAGTCCGCTGTCACAGAACTCAGCAATCATGATGCGCCCTCATTGTTTCTTCGCCATCCTTGCTCTACTCTCGCAATCCTTGTTCTTTTTTTTTCTTTCCCCCCCCGGCGGGGGGGGGGGGGGGGTGTTGGGTTTTTGTTTAATGTTATCGTCCTGGTGTGCGCGGGGGGGTTGTTTTTTTTTTTTTTGTGTTAAAAAAAAAAAAAAAAGTGGCTAGTGAGTGGGAATAGTTTCAATGTAATGAAATTATTATTTTTTTTTTTTTTTTTTTTTTTTTTTTTTTTTTTATTTTTTTTTTTTTATTAAAAAAATTTTTTTTATTTGTTTTTTTTTTTTTGGTGTTTTTTTTCCTTTCTTTTTTCTTTTTTTAGAAATTTAAAATTTCTCCCTCCAAAATTAAAGTTAAGGTTTCAATTTTAAGTGAATAGCAGTGTTTCAAAAAGCGCTCTAGGCGGCCGCCTAGCCGGCGCCTAGGCGTTGGGCGGAGACCGAACGATTCGATTTCTTGGAAATCGGCTGCAAAAGGCGGGGAGGCAATTAGGCGGCGCCCACGCAGCGCTGGGCGGGCGAGGCGGTCTGGGCGGAGAGTAATCGGACGCCTGGGTTGAGCAAAAACAAAAATTTTGGTTTTTTCAATCTATCAAAATCAACGCGATCTTTTAGTTTCCCACACACACTTACTTTTTCAATCAATGCAGACCTTCCATTCCCTCTTCTCTTCTAACCAGAAACAAAAAGAACAATTTATTGTCTCTCTCCCTTCATAATTCACTGAACAAAACTCGGCGCCACCACCATCCTCAACGGTCGCCGGCGCCGCGACCCCACCACCAGCACCAATTTGCGCCTTGTCTGCTGTTATGGTGAGCGCTGCTAATCAATTTAATGACTGGGTTGATGTTATTTTGATCTTAAATATCAGTTTCTTCATGTCGGCGCGAAATGTGAGCTACCTGCGTCAATGAAGTTTTTTGTGTAGAAAGAGAAACGGCTTTGTGGCAAGAGAAACAGGGGAGAGATAAAAAGATGATGGGTTACTTTTGAATGGGTATATTATAAGTTTCCTGAGTGCTTTGTTTTTGATGGGTCCCATTGAACTCCATGACCACCCGGAAAACCATCTTCTTTTATTTATAATTTTAGGGAAATGCTTGTTTTTTTGGGTGAAATGTGCTTGTTTAATACTATTTTAATAGATATATTTGGATTTGAATGCTTGTTTAATAATTTAAGTAGGCTAATTTATATGTATTATATATAAAACTTTTAATTCGCCTACTAATTTATATGTATGCTATATAAAATTTTCAATTCGCCTAGGCCCCGATTAATCTTCTAGGCGCTAGGCCATTGCTTACCGCCTAGACCCCGCCTAGCGCTTTTTGAAACCTTGTTTTTTTTCCCTTTTTTTTTTTTTTCTTTTTTATTTTGGGTTTTTCCTTTGTGGTGTTCTTTTTTTTTTTTTTTTTTTTTTTTTTTTTTTTTTTATGCGCCGCTTTTGTTTTAGGCGCGTCCTTTTTTTGTTTACGACGGTTTTTTTAAAGACACTCGTCTATGAGTCGTCGTCTATAATGTTTATTGGCAAAGTGCACCTTCTAGCGCCTAAGCGACGCCTAGGCGGCAGCCCAGACCATTTTTTCAAACTCATTGCCAACTCAAACGCCCCAATGCCTCTAATAGTGCTCTGCTTCTTTCGCATCATCGCCAGATAAAGGTGCATTAAAACAGAAGAACTGCCAATTAAGAAGGCAATTGTGTTTGTAATGACGATGCTTTGAAAGCTGCATTTCTTGCTAGCACTGCAAAGCCCTGGTCTTCTCCTTGGTTACTTTCGTAACCACCCCGGCATGGTGAACCCGGCTGCAAAAGCTACTATTGCTACGAGCGTAGCCACTACCAGATGAGCATCTTTTAGTTCCTTGATGTTGGGTGCGGTTACCTCCATACCAACGTTACTTTGGTCGCTTATAGTTCGATGACCCCGCCTAGCATTATTCGCTTTGATAGAGACTTCGACAGCTTTCTGCAACAATATTACTCATTGTAAGAACGTGGAGGTGGAGTAGAGTCTTATATTGGCTAGTGAAGTGCTGGTGCTCATGAGGAGTAGGGTGCACAAATATGTATAAAGTCATTCCTCCGTACAAGACAAATCACAAACTGATTACTCCCAAAGTGTGATTTGTCTGTAACGAGAAATGAGTCATTACAGTTTAGACTCAAATTTGCTCTGCAGAAAGTGTACTCAAAGGATTTGATTGAACATGTGTGCGTGCATGCGGGGCTGATCCATGTGGGTTTGTTGGCTGCTGTGTTTGTGGCCCTTGTGGGGTTGTGTCAGCAGAATGTGCAGCAGAATAAGGATGAGAAGATGTCCCTTGGTAGTCACTCTTTTGACTTTGTTTGCTGTCGTAGGTCCCAGATTGATTAAGAACCCATGTGCCATTCTTAGCTTTACACCGCTCGTCAGTATGTCCTATTCCATTACAGAATTTGCAGTGATATTTTAGAGTTCGACAATTTTCTATACTGTGTCCATCTCTGTTGCAGTGAGCGCAGTGTTCATTGGGATCATATGAAGATTTAAATGGTCGGCCTTGAGCTGCAGCGGCAAGAGAAAAATTCTTGGATGGTAATTGTTGTGACTGTTCTGATGTCAATTGGTGTTGTTGTTTATGGTTGCTGACGAAGGAATAGGCTTGATGAAAATTGGGCAATGGTGTATGTGGTGGTGTTTTGTCGTCTGCCATGATGTTTGAAGCTTTGCTAGGGTTTGTGATTGGTCAGGTAATCAGGCACCAGATCGGTGCTCTGATACCAACTTAAGAAAGCTGTGGAAACAGTATTGAACTGTGGAAACAGTATTGCTCAATAGTTGTTGAATTGGCTGAATTCTCATTGATCTACACCGGTAGAATAGTACAAGCTATATACAGACACTATTACACAAATCAACCCTAGGTCTTGGCCTATGGGCCGTGATCCACAATAGGTGGAGTTGGCTTACCTACTCTAGACAAGCAAAACATATTATAGTAATTACAAAGATATTCTTAATAAAATGGCCTCACCTTGAGTAGTGAGAAACCATCTCCAGCTAGAATCATGTCATAAGCGGTTAAGTTCTGTTTGTTGAATGCCATCTCATCGACTTTAGCATTGCCTATAAAATCAAACACCTTGTTCATCCTCTCAAGTGGAAGAATTTCAAATCCGCCTTCGTAGAGCGAAGCGACAAGTTTATGGAAAGACGTATCCCCATCATCATCCTTTCCATTTATAAGCACGTTTCTGAGCAGTGGATCTAGTCCACCGAAATAGTCTACCAACGGGATTCGATTGTTTTTGATGCAGTAGTGAAGAACATTTCGGCATTTGCGATAGACCATTTCGCAGCAATCGGGGCAGTGCGAAATTAGTTCTTTTACTATGTTGAGGTGACCTTTCGAGGCTGCAACATGAAGAGCTGTACTACCACCGTTGTCGCCAGCATGGGCAGCGGATTTATCAGACATTAGTAGTTGTTTGACAGCTGAAGTGTGACCAAAAAGTGAAGCGAAATGAAGTGGAGTCCATATCCTCGTTCATCTGCTACTTGTGTCAGAACTTCTTTCATCTTCTTGGTCTCCAGCAATTCTTTAATGATTCCTAAAGTACACGAAGAAAACATTTAATGAACAAGGGTTAAATATCACTTTCTCAATCAAGTCAATTTAGTAAGTAATTCCGATATTGTAATTTCATTTCAAGAACTTGATATTGTAAGCTTCCTTATATATATAGAGATAGGGAAACCCCAAAGAACTTTGTACTAACCATAGTCTGATCTCTAGACCTTTACACTTTTTTGATCCTTCATGTTGTACTAATGTTGCTTGGTGTATAGAGTCCTAGACTTATTGTAATTCCAATTCTCTCTTCACTCCCATGTTTCCTCTGCCCCTACACTATTCGTTTTCTCCTAATCTCTCATGACTATAAAAAGTGAAGTATTGTGTACGCTAAGGAAAACAACAATGTTAACAATCTTACGGCTTCTGAAAAGTAGAGTAAAAATGGAACGAAACTAAGTTCAAGTATTAATTACGCACTTTCGTCATTGTAGATGACTGCAATGTGCAGAGCGGTTTTACCAGTGGGGCCTTCATAAGCTGGACAACTGCAATTCCACAGTATTTTCGACACCATATCACGGTACCCTCTTTCGGCAGCCAAGTAAAGGGGAGTCTCACCAGCATCATTCGGGCAGTAGTAAAAATTGGGTTCTACAGCAGTCAAGAGATCCACCACATAAAGGCGGTTAAAGCGCACGGCCTCATGCAACGCTGTGTCCTTGTCCTTGTTGGTTTTTCTGATCAGCCTCTGTACAATGAGTTCTTCCGGTGGTGGTGAAAATGAGACGCCTTTGTCAAGGGAGTAAGGATGTTGTGCAGCCCACGCCAGAAGTTGCCGTACTTCATTATCAGTCCCATGCTTCGCGGCAATGTGCAAAGCAGTCTCACCGCGATCGTTCTGCCACATCAGTAGAGGCCAACACATGTCGAGGATCGTCTCGATGACCCTAACTGACTTTGTGAGGCTTGTGGATGCTGCATAAATGTGGAGAACAGTATTGTTGGTTGCTGTCAGTATTTGCTGAAAACGATCACCATATGCGCTAAGGAAATCGACATTGCCTTCATTCGCAGCTTTGTAAACCGCGAGATCCATCACCGTTTCGATCTGTTTTGTTTGGCTTCAATGGAGATGGGGTTTCAGCTGCAATTGACCTCTTTATATGTGTACTTTTCTGGCATGTGACACAATGGACACATTCCTTGCTTAGTTACTGTGCAAGGGGAAGACTGTAACTAAGCAAGGAATGTGTCCATTGTGTCACATGCCAGCAAAGTACACATATAAAGAGGTTCCAAATTCTCTACCACAAACATTACTTGAAGAACTCATTGGAGAATAAAGTCTGTGTTCGTACACTTGGATTTTGGACCAGCACATTGTCGTAATATTGTAGATCATCTTGTTGGAATATATGGACTAACATATATTATATTAGGACTTTGACAATTAAATCATACTTAAGGATTAATGTATGGGAGTTCTATCAATAGCCTAAGTCGGATTACTTGAGCATTAAGTAACCCAAGTGCACAAGGAATGACACCTTATTAAGTTAAGTTTAACTATATCTCATGTACAAATATTATAGGGTTTAGGATTGATTATGAGTCCTTTATGGGAGGAACTTAGTCTACCTAATTCTCTATATAAAGGCTAATATAGGTCCCTACTTGTACTACAACATACACTAATATCTCGCCCCATAGAGAGAGTAAACCTTAGTACAAAGTAGAAGACTTGAGCTGCCATAAACCGTTGGAGGACGTTCACTATTCACGTCACACTATTCACCATGCCTACAAGTTATTCGGGTTAGTGTTTATGTGTTTATGTTTCATAGAGTGTTCTTGGTAATATGTGATTGCTTTGTATTTGTTCATATTGATCACATATCTGTTTCTAACACATCTCACATGATCACATTAATAATCTCATAACCAAAACTACAAACAAATACTGATACAATGTGGAAACCACGATTGATCTTATTTCCTGGTTGTAAACATCGGACAAACAATTCAATAAATATCACGAAAGAACCGCCTCAGGTAGATAAAGTAGAAGATGAAGTAACAGCAGCCAACGCAAGCAGAAGCAGCAAGTCCTGAAGAATGGCCTAACACCGCATACATGCCCGTGATTGTTTGGACCTAGACTTTATTATTCCTACTTGGCATAGAAGTGTGGCAATGTTGAATACCGTGACCAAATATTTGGAGCTATAGTTTTCCATTTAACTTGGTATAGAAGTACGCCACCATAATCAAAATGTGAACATACTTTCACTACAAAAAAAAACCCCTTTCCCCACGAACTTTTTCCCTACAAAAGAAATTTTGTCTGCAAAAGTAACTTTAGCCCACAAATTATGTTCTTCGTGGGGTAAAACTAGCTGTTCTTGGACGACGAATCTTTTCATGGGGAGAGAATGGTATAGACGACGAAACTAATCTTTTGTCGGCAGAACAGAAGCGCCAAATATCCACTTAAGGCGCGCGAATGTGTTTTTGACTGGAAAAAAAAGGCGCCATAAAGTGCCGACAATTGATTTCGTCGTGCGTTTTTCATTTAGGTTGATTATAATTATTCTAAAAAAAGAAGTTAATTCTTCATGGAAGTTAATCCCTCAAGAAATGATCCCAAATCCCCCCTCAAGAAAACCCTCCGTCGTCGCCGACCTCCTCGCCTGCTCAACCTAACTGACCGGTGGCTGGGCCGCCCTCCACAAAGTCGCTGTTTGCTGCCCCGGCCTGCTCCACTCCGGCGTCCTCTTCGAATTCGCTCGACTCAGACGAGAATTACCGAAAATTGGAATCGGAGGCGGTCCATCCTCAGATTTGGTCTCAATCTCTCTCACTTCTCTTCACCATTGGAATCGGAGCTTTGTTTTCTGTTTGATTTTTTTCCTTCATTTGGTTACTTGCCCAATTTTACTTCAAGTTTGAAAGCGAAAGAGTTAAAGGATGCTTGGGGGTTATTTGAGTTTAAGCCCAAATTGTAATGGTGTATATTTGGGAAAGTTGGGGTTTTAGCGGATAATTTTGCCCTGAGATTTAGGATGCTTGGGGTTATTTGGGTTTCAGTTCATGGCTGGTCTTTTTCTTTCATCGTCTTCGGTCTTCTCTTCGCTTTCGTCTTTAATTCGAATTAATAGATAGTAAATTAGGTGTAACCCACCAAATATTCCAAATTTACAAAACACCTAATCTACCGTTTTTCAATTTACAAAACACCTAAATAGTAGTTAATCTTGGAGTTGTAACATTTAGTTGTTTGGTATGGAGTTATTTAGTAGATTTAATCCACCTAATGACATTCTACCGTTTTCAATTTACAAAACACCTAATCTACCGTTTCTATTTGCACATTCATCCACTTCCTATATTAGCATTCATCCACCTCTTACTGCAAATCACTATTAATTGATAGTGATGCAAAAGGAATGATATTGATCAAGTAATATTCGGCTACAATTGGTATGGAGTTATTTAGTAGATTTAATCCACCTAATGGCATTCTACCATTTTCAATTTACAAAACACCTAATATTACTGATGAAGAGATATCCATCGCTTGAATGCATCAGGTTCTTCAATCCACCTGGTTGAAGTTTTTTTTAGTTAATAAAATAATTGTAATATGGATGAAAAAGAATGGCAGATGGGTAAATAGTTTAACCTAATAGGTTAATTGTATATCCTATGTGGCAGTGTGGGTTTCATTCTACAAAAATAAAATACCTGGGTATGAATCTAATAAACGCAAAAAATTTGGGTTTATATCCCATTCTCCCATTTTATAATAAGGCATCAAAAGTAACTTCTCTGGATAATTCTGGAAATCATTACAAACTATTTCGGACCTTGTAAGGTCTGTATTGCCAAAGATTTGGCTTCATTTTCCCATCGTCTCCAGCTATAAATCTCCATAACAAAGAGACAATAACACTTTAGTTTTCTGTAAATATGACCCCATTTATCTAGAACTTCGATTGATATGCGATATACCTTAATCATGGCCAGGACAATGGCAATAAAGCTGTATGAAACATGGGTGATTCCAAGCATAAACATCAAACGATGAAGCTGTTCAAGACTTTCGTTAGAAGCAAAGGATTCATGACCCTGACCAACATATAAAAAGTTATAAACATCTTTTAGGTTTACTGACCGTATATCAATGAAAAATATTGGCATACTTTCTTCGTAACTTTCATTCTGCCACATTTATCTTGCAACTATGCTTTCTGTTCAGACCATCAGATTTGGCTGAGTTCCATCAGAACAAGTATTTTTGAGACTAACATGCAAGTGAACGTCGTCACATGTGACAGAATCACAATTCTATCATCGAAATCCCTTAGGAGTCGAAAATTCTACAAAACTAATTTGTCATCATCAAACATGAGCAAGTAAACTTACCTCAGAACAAGAGTCATTAGCACCAGCCTTCTCCTGCACTCTGTGTTGGAATATATGGACTAACATATATTATATTAGGATTGTGACAATTAAATCATATTAAGGATTATTGTATTGAGTTCTATCAATAACCTAAGTCGGATTACTTGTGCGTTAAGTAACCCTAACACACAAGGAATGACACCTTATCAAGTTAACTTTAACTATACCTCAATGTACAAATACTATAGGGATTAGGTTTGATTAAGAGTCCTTTATGGGTGGAACTTAGTCTTCCTAAGTAACTATATATTAAGGCTAATTAAGGTCCCTACTTGCACTACAACATACAACATAACTCGCCCCATAGAGAGTGTAGACCTTAGTGCAAAGTAGAAGACCTTGTGCTGCCGTTTACTGTTGAAGGACGTACACTATTCACGCTGCACTATTCATCATGTCTAAGAGCGTTCATCCGGGTTAGTACCTTATGTGTTTATGTTTCACATGTATGATCTTGGTTATATGTGATTGTGTTAATATTGTTAATCACATATTTATGTTTCTAACACTCTGGAAACCGACGTGTTCAAATACTTGAAACAAGTACATGTTCAACTGAATTGAATTCACTCTCCGGGCGCGGATCTTCTGTCCCGAATTTCCCTGTCCCGTTGTGTCCTCCTCTTGTTTGCTGACATGTGACACTATTAATTACCACACTTAATACCAAATTAACTCTTCTTTAACGCCGTTAAGTCCCAATTCCATCGTTTCCATCAAAGTCTCTTCCTTTTGTTCGGTCTTCTCCCCTCCCCAGTCGTTGCCATCAACTCCCCCTCCCCTCCGCCGTCGCCATTGTCAACTCCCCTTCCCTCAGCCATCGATCCCTTTCCTTTCTTCTTTTCACCGCTACGTCGTCGACTCCTCCGTAAGCTCAAATCACAAAATTCAAGCACAATCCACCGTTGTTGCCACTGTAATCATTTGTGGGTCGCGGGTTATTTGAGTTGTACCCATGTCGAAACTCTTTGGTTTCACCGATAAGCTTCGAGATTTTTCATGAATTTTATTTTTTAGGATCAGTGTAGTTGGTTTGTTGAGAATTTCTTGTTTTTGCGGTTGTTTGGATGATGTAGTTATAGATCAGAGATGAAAATTTGATGATTTAGATGATTTGGCTTGTTGGTCATTGAAGTTTTTGAGTTTTTCAATGTTGTTTTTGATTATGGATCATGGATCTTATTTTGTTATACAAGCTTTTAGGTGATGAGAACTGAGAGAGAGAGAGAGAGAGAGAGAGAGAGAGAGAGAGAGAGAGAGAGAGAGAGAGAGAGAGAGAGAGAGAGAGAGAGAGAGAGAGAGAGAGAGAGAGAGAGAGAGAGAGAGAGAGAGAGAGAGAGGGATTCGGCGGCTGCTGCGGAGGAAAGGGTGAGTCTGTTCAGAGAATAAAAAATGTACGAGACTTTGACAGCAACGAAGGAATTGGGAGTTAACGGGGGTTAGAGAAGAATTAATCTGGTATAAGTGTGGCAATTACTAGTGTGCCACATGTCAGCAAACAAGAGGAGGACATAAGGGGACAGGGAAATTCGGGATAGAAGACCCGCGCCCCACTGCACGTGGGAAGAATTTACTGCTCAAGGCAGATCCCATCAAACACTCTCCCTTCTCTCTAAAACTCAACCCTAATATAACCCCCGCCGCCGCCGGCTCTTAGCTTAGGCTTGGGGTCGGCAGGCAACCTTCCCCTCCTTCACTTTCATACCCATTTCTCTCTCAACCCTTTTCCCACCACCTACCCCATTTCTTCAGCCCTCCTTCTAGCTTAGCCTAGGAGTTTCTCCGGCGATTTCTCGCCCATTGCTCATTCTTGAGCTTTGTACCGGCGGTATTGAGCCTCTCCCTGTAATTCCTTGTGGGTTTGGCCGGAATTTCACCAGATCTACATGGTTTGGTTGGAGTTTTAAGGTTTGGTTGCTCTCCTAGCATGGTCTAGGCTTTTTCCGGCGATTTTTGCTCCGAATTCGTGGATTTGCTCGTCGTGTGACCTATTGGTCTATGGACTTGAGTGGATCTACTCTGATTCGGTGTGAATTTGGCCGGAATGCGTTGTGGGGTTAGATTTGTTCCAGATCTGCCTTGCTTGGGTGTCCGTTGGATTCGTTTAGATGGGCTTTGCTTCTTGTCTCTTTGTAGGTTTGGAGATGACGGCGGTGGCTGTTTCTGTCTTTCCGTTCAGCGGTTGCAGAGGTGACGGTGGTGGTGGCTTGGCTTCGGCTTCGGCTTCAATCATTTGGTGGTGGTGATTAGAACTGTGCGATGTGCGGTTCTTGTCCCGCTTGCTTTGACTATTTGGAATGTTGCCTTCGTTGGCATAATTGGGAATTGAGCGGCAATGTCATTCTTCCCAGAAATGTTTGCACTAATTTTGTTGATTCATTTTACCTGGATTGGTCTGTTTGTGCTCTCTTTGTTATGGGCCTGTTTTCCTATAACTTAGTTTGGTTCTGTTTAGTTTGAACTAGTTATGCAACGAGTCAGGATTTTATGATCTTGATCTTGCTTAGTTGTCCTTTTGGACTTATTGTGGGTGTTATGGTGAGCCTGGGGTATACCCCTTGTAAACTTGTATGTCCGGCTTTACTCAATGGTTACTATTTACTTACCAAAAAAAAAAACATATCCTGGCGACGGACCATGAGCCTCTGCATTTGTTTATCCACGCATTTGCCGCATTTGTTAAGGTGTTATGCTTGTAGCGGTTGGATTATGAGGATATATTTAATTAAAAAAATGCTTGTAGTGGTTGATGGTTGACACCTCAGCAAATGCAGCAAATGCGTGGAAAAACAAATGCAGAGGCTCAAAGCAATCCAGTGACCCATTAACAACGACATCAGCCCGAAAAGCATGAGCTCTGCTTGAAGAACATGAAACGCCAAAATTGATTTAAACTATAAATCATTGAACAAAGACTAAGCTTATGAAACCCACTTCCCAAATTACCTTCTTTGATTTAGTTTTTCCCAACCACTATCACAAAAAAGAAACGTGTAAACACACAAACAATGTGAAATATTCAAGATTTAAGATCAAATTAAAGACCTCTCCGAATTTTTCCAAAGAGCCATTGAAGAAGAGCCCAAGAACGATCATGAAAGTGATCACACAAGCAACTGTCCATGTTGGCGTTTCAGCCAAGGATCTTCCTTCCCTCTCATCTATTTCTCTAACCCCAAACACAGCAGCCCAGAAGAACGAACTTATGCCGGTACAGCAGCGTGCTATCTTTCTGCAGAAGAGTCAGATTCCCTCTTGTTTAGACTGGATTAGAGTATCACTTAAATTCGACAAATTCTGCTATTTTGATTCTCTGATATATCAGAACATCCACATTAAAGTGGTATGACTGGTGGTTGCCAATAATGGCTGGTGGATTGCCGGGCTTATAACTGATGAGAATATAAACGCATCATAAAATTTTAAGGAAACATGCATTTGCATAGATGTCAAAGAATCACAAAAACGTATAACCATGATGGCTTCAAACATGGGTCCCACCCACTAACTGACAATTGCAATCTTGCATGTTTTTTGAAGTTGTCTACTTTACTAGCTGTTTGGACCCGTTTTGTGCAAAACCTAGTCTAACGTGGGCTTGAAGGGATTATATGCCAAGCAGTGGCAAATCAAGGCAAATCCTAGTTTTTATGGTGATCTTATCAGTGGAGAATTATTTGGAGATGCAATCAAGTATGGAAATCACTACTTAATTGCAATTGGCGTGGAAGATATTCATCATGGTTTCCAATAGGAAAGAAAGGCATGCAGTGATTGAACTTGAGGTCAAAGTCAAGGCCAAGCAGTGGCCTAATTAAATCATGAATCCAAGCATTGACTTTAATTGGAGAAGGTTTCTTTTGTTTCAAAGCCAAGACGTGGCTTCAAGAGGTGATGGTGGTTTCATTAAACAAAGGATTTATGTGCTGGCTTTTCTTTCAAGGGAATTAATATCCTTTGTTTATTAGGCCAATCATGTGGCTATCTTGGAAGGCGTGGCTTTATTTCCTTTATGCCATTGATGAGATTAAATACTAGTCCAACTTGGACTCAGATTAGTCAAGCTGCCAGCAATCTTTCCAATATAGAAGATATCCTAGATTCGCAAGAAATTGAGTAAGTATCATACAAGGATTCTCGGCAACCCAATTTAAGAAGGATTTTTAGAGAAAGGGAAAGTAGACTTCAAGTGGGAGATCTATTGCTTGCCGTCCAAGTCAAAGCCCAGTCCGTGGAGCACCACTATATAAGAGAAGGTCTCTCTTCAAGCTAAAGATCCCCGATCCTTCAACACAAATCCCTAAAAAGATTTCGCCGCAAGGCACCAGATTTCGCCGCAAGGCACCCAGATTTCGCCGAAAGGCACCGACGCAGAAGGCGGTCACGAGCACCGAACTTCCAAGGGACGATCACGAGTATCGCTTCCGGACGCAGCCGATCACGAGTATCGTGCTTTTCACAACGACGCAGAGACTAGGCCGATCTAGTTCTCCTTCACCCGCAGCCGACGCGCATCCCGGTTGTTTTTATCTTACTTTTATTGTTCTTGTTCTTAGATTTCAATAAGGATTTATTCCTTAAACTATCAAGTGTAGCACTTTGAATTAATTTAAGTCTTTTATCGCCCAAAGGCAAAAAAGAACCTTTGTCTAGACTTACTATTGCATGTCCCCTGTCTAGCACAATCGTTTGATAAGGAGTCAAAGACGCGCAGTTCCTCAATTACAAGTCCAATAGACCGCAACGGTGCTATTGGTGGCACGCCCGCGCATTCGAGAAAGTAAGGTTTCCTTACGTGGAAATTAGGGTCAACATAATTGGCACGCCCAGTGGGACCTAAGTGCTACGCCTCCTACATGGCAAATCAGGAGCATATCCCCTACTGGATCTGACGCATCTGGAAGATCTAGGAGCAGATCTTCCACAACACCACCGTCAGTTATGCACGACGAACTGATGACGGCCATCAACAACATGGCCCAGATCCAAGAAGATTTCAGACAGAGCTTGAACCAGAAGCTGCAATACAGTACGAGCCAAGTCGAAGATGCGCAAGCCATCTTCCTGGAAAGGCAGAAGAATATCAAGAACCAGAATAGGTTCATCGAATTGCTCTTACTTTCACTCTCAGGAAATAAGAGAGATATGAATGATGGTTTCTACAATCTAGAGGCTAAAGTATCCGACAGGCTCGCGCAACAATTTGAAAAAGCTAGAGGAAAGGCCGCTGCTTCTCAAGTAGGCGAAGATCGCCCATCCCCCACAGCCAATATTGGGAAAGCAAAGATCGGCGATGAAGAAGCCATGTCCAACCTCGCGTTTGGTTCAATGGCTAAACCATTAATTGGTATGTCCTCACTGGCCCAAAAAACACAAGGGGCCAATAGAGGCACTCCGGCGATCAGGCACATCCATCAACATGAGGTCATCCCCGACCAGAAAGTGCCCATCAAGCCGAATATCGAAGCCCAGTCAGGCAGAACGACGTCCTATCTTCCACCTTATAGGCAGGAACAGACGCCTGATTGGGATAACTGGAACGTCAAAAAGGCCAACCACAGTGGCCCGAAAATTGATCAACTCCAAATGTCTGCGTGCAAATCTTCCACATCCGGAAGAGTCGTCTCCCACATCAATCTCGAAGATCAGGTCAAAAGGAAGGTGGAAGAAAGAGCTGCACAAGCAACAAAAGCTTTGGAGGAGAATCGTAAAAAGTTAGCGAAAGCTGCAGAAGATTGTCGTAAGACAACGCCGCATCTTCCACCTAAGCAGTCGGAGCAGACACTTGATTGGGATAAATGGAAGACAAAAGAGGCCAGCAACAGTGGCCTGAAAACGGATCAGGTACATGCATCCGTGTCCAAATCTTCCACATCCGGAAGAGTCGTCTCCCACATCAATCTCGAAGATCAGGTCAAAAGGAGAATGGAAGAAAGAGCTGCACAAGCAGCAAAAGCTTTGGAGAAACACAAAAAGATGCTAGCAAAAGCTGACGAAGATTGTCGTAAGAGTACAGCACGGCTAGTGGAACTTCTAGAAAGAAGTAAGAGAAGGCCAAAGAAGCAAGGAAGCAGAGTCCAAGTGCTCGATGGCCTAACGCAAGTGGCCGCTACACCTTCAATTCCTAGTGTTGGAAAAGGAGATTTCCAACCAAAGGTGAAACAACTTCTCCCCATATTTCCAACCATAGAAGAACAAGCACATGACAAGCTCATCACAACCATGGAAGGCTTGACAATCAATCATGGCCAACACACATACATGAAAATAGACATGAAAAAGGTCAACAATCATGTCGATGTACCGGCCAAGAAGATATTTGTCACAAAGGAGAACCATGATGACAGTGTCAATGGAGACTTTTGTGAGCTCCATGGCGAGAGTGTTTTAGAAGAAAATTGTCAATTCTTGATGGAGAAAGAAATTCTGAAGGAAGACCAAACAGTGGTCCAAAATAAAATTTCAAGGATTGATCTCATTGTTGGTGACAAGGCCGATATGTTCAAGCCGCTACCGGCTGGATTGGAGCTTTCGATCTTGATTCGGCAACTCACCACGCTTAGCGGGCTTGAATTTTCATCCTACCTGAGAACCGACAAACATCCAAGCTCTCATTATCACCTTGCTGCAATACTCCATGGTCTAATGAAGTATGATGTTCTCAACAAAAGGATTACACGGTCAAGTTTAGGAGTGAAACACGGTTGGCCACCTCCTTTGGATGGATCAACAGTCAACTATGGCCAACGCGTGGCCCGTATCAAAGATGAGATGAGAATAGACGTGGTGTTTGGTAAGCACGTTGATATACCGGTCGGAATATTTCTCATCACCAAAGGAAACCAAGCTAAGAAACCAAGTAGTGATTCTTGTGTGTTCTGTAGTAAGGGACAAAAAGAAAAGGAGTTCCTAGCGATTGATGATTCCATACTCATACAAGGCCAAGGTGTGGCCCACATTGAAGATTATTCCTTGATCAAGGAACAAAGTATTGAGGAAAGCAACGCCAAGCTCCATGATCAAGAAACCTTGGTAAATAAAAAGCCTAGGAGAATAAGAGCTCCTCAAGAAATTTCCAGATTTTATGAAGCCTTAGACAAGATGAAAATACCTCTGTCCCAAATGACAAAAGAAGAGCAAGGTGGGGCCTCCCAATATCATTGTATCTTATATGGTGAGGCGTGGTTGGAAAAGAGGAGACATGAAGAATTGCTCACCACCAAAGTCAAATGCAACTCATTCAACAGTAAAGAGAGGGCAGAGGAAACATTGAAAGAGAACGACCAAACAATGGTCCAAAGTGAAACTTTCATGATTGACTTCATCGTGGGCAATAAGGCTGACTTGTTCAAGCCACCATCAAGTAGATTGCAACTTGAGATCATGATTAGTCAAATCACCATGCTTGGGGGGCTTGGATTCCCATCATACAAGAAGTCCAAAGGATATTTGAGCTCTCATCCTCAACTTGCTGCTGCACTACTTCACTGTCTAAAGAAGTATGGAGTTTTCGGTGAGAAGGTTAAACACTCAAGGTTGGGAGTAAAGCACGGCTGGCCACCCCCAAAGGTGTGTTCATTGAGTTTATTTTAATTTTAGTCCTTTTGTATTTCAAAAAAAAAAAAAAAAAAAAAAAAAAGAGGAAAAAGAGAAAAAAAATATATATTTAGTAGCATCGGCCAGATACGTGGCCCAATTTCAAGCCTCATCAAAAGGTTTGCTTTCATTCAAGCCAAATTAGTGGCTCATCATATTCACTATACTGGAGGCTCTCATTATTTTATGAGGATCAAATGTTTGCATGTTGATGCCAGTAAGTGGCATTCTCCATCTTAGTCAAATAAGAATTTTTAAAGCCAAGTGGTGGCTCTTAAAGTCTTGCATGTCAGATGGTGGGAAAAGTTTGGAGACTTGTTATGTCCATCACACTTTACAAGGTAACACTAATGCCAAAATTAAGTGGCAGATAAATTGCTCTTTCATCAAGGCCAACATGTGGCCTACCAAGAAGTGAAGGTAGCACGTGTGAAAATGAAGACAATTCTAAGCAGATGGAGCATTGACCAAAGAGCAGGGGCATGCAGTTCAGATTCAACTCATCAACTTTAGTGCTCAGAGCAATCACTTCATTACATGACACTTATTAAATTACTAATGGCTAGCATATGGTGTGAAGGAGTAGACCCAAGCGAGAAGACAACAGATTTCCTACTCCTGAAGGCTTGGATAATTTCTGGCACATGATTATCAATCGGGCTCAGGTGATGAATTGATGATTTATGCCTGCAGTTCTCATGAATTTTTCCTCAATTAGTTCGTGAAGGCTTGGGGGCTATATAATGGGCCAAATTAGTGGCTTAATACATCAAGTGGTGTCTCATTTCAAGTCAAACAAGAAGCTTTCCGGGGTTGTCTCAGCAAGTTTTTCTCAAGATGGTTGGTGGTGCCCCTACATCATATGAGACACTTCTCTCTTTTGGGTGAAGTACATGTACCTACTAAGGCGAAGTAGGTTGTCTCAGCCAACTTTTCTCAAGACGGGCCCCAATACAAGGAAAGAAGACTTCGTGAAGACTGGGGGCTTTGGTGGCAGAGTTTGTTCGTTTGGGTATGCTCTACATCTAATCTGCCACCTAGAGGAGAAAAGGAAGACTACATGGGCCAATCACGTGGTTTAACATTGATCTCCATGTTGAAACCAGTCACAGATCAGTTGAGAACTTGCACTTCAGCTAAAATTATTGGAGTTTTATCTACAACATGCACTTGCTTTGAGATCGAGAAGCGACATTCCAGTGTAATATCGCAGACTCTGTTGCCAGACGTAACTCACACAGCCAAATTCAGAAGTTTGTTTGCATCCTACTCAACGGTTTTCAGCTTGGTTATGCAGAAGGCGCCTGTTTGTGGCTATATAGTTTCCATGCCTCTCTCAAGCCATGAAAACTAGGGGGGCTAATGTGGCGATATGCAGTATAATGTTTTAGTTGGGCAATAAATTTTTTTGAACTGAATCTCAAGGATGACGAAGGGAAGAGTTCTGCTCTCAACAAATTGTAGAAGACACTGCAGGTGCAAAGAGTGGATAAGCCAAAGACATGATTCATCAAGAATCACACTGTAATATGTGATCAGGCCACATGGCACATTGGTGGCATCACCTTATCAATTGTCAGATGAAGCACATGGAGTTTTAAAGGAGTTGACTTGACTACTTGGCTTGATTCATTATGAGTTGGTACCTTACCAATTCACATGCAATTCTGACAGTAGAAATAAAAATGAATCTCATGAGTGGCCAATAAATGGCCGATCATCATGTGACCATCAAAGTTGATATACCTTTGGCTAATTGGAGTGCATGATATTCATCTTGTAAAGAGCCACATCACATCTGGTTGAACAGGGATGCTGCCATTGGAAAAATGGAAATTCGTCTAAACACCTTTGAAGAGTTCAGAAAGTTAGCTTTGGTGACCCATGTTCGTACCTTCTTCGAACCCCGTAAGGAGGATAAGATATCGTTGGCCTACTCTATGAGGCTACACATGAATAAAGCGGATCTGCAATGAGCAATTTAGGCTTCGTGAGATACCATAGGCCAAGACAGTGGCCGCTTTGGTGGTTCTCCCAAGAGACTTCAACACTTGGTACATGATCAGTGAGTGTCTTGGAATTACCGCAGGAGAAGCAGATCTTTTCTCATAATTTGGTACGTGATATTAAGCCACTCCAATATGCTATATGCAGTTCTGAAACATCATATTCATCTTATGCCTATCGAAAGTTACTTTTGAATTATTGTTGATATACGTGGAGGAAATAAATGAGTAGCCAATCCTATATAAGTGACCGATTATAAGGCCTTCCATGTGGCTCTCATGGGGTTTCTCTATGTTTGGTCTTCCCGTGTGTTCGTTTTTGATGGTCTTAATAATGTTGCCTTCATGCGGCCTCCCGAGTGGCCGATCATCTCCCAAAGAAAGTTCAAAGCTAGTTAAATCTTCCTACAGATGTTCATGCACAAGGTAGCGGCCAACTAGTGGCTTACTTGAAGAGCTTTTTCGTGACTATAGTTTCCATGGAAATTACGGTGGCTAAGGTGGTGACTGGTAGCAGACTTGGGGGCTGATTTTTCTCAATTCATGAAGATCCAAGTATCCAAGAATCGGTCACAAACAAGCTGGTTGCGCTTTTCTGAAGCTAAATGCCAGTATGTGGCAATTTCATTCTTGAATCACATTATTTGCTTCGTCATAAATCAGTAAAGAGAAGGGACTGGCAGAATGGTTTAGTGCGTGAATTATCACAAATCCTTTTGACGGAGTTACTCTCATCATTCCAATGGCGAGATGTATGAACCCAAGCTAAGGGGCATAGAGTGGCCTATTTCCTTTTTAGAGTTGGTACATTATTCAGCAATAGACCTCCAGATGGATTCATTATCTCATTATGATATTCAACCTAAGTGTCAAGCATCATGCCAGTAAGGTCAGAGCCAATTTATGATTTTTTACACTACAATATATTTAAAGGCTTTGCTGGTTGGTTTGTGCCTTGTGAGAGCACGTGGTGGCTATTTGAGTGTTGATTACATCAATGATTTCTATTGAAATGGGCATATTAAATTTACAATGCTTCATTGCTGGCCAAATGACACGTCATGGAGCATGAAGTGTCAATCATGTAAGGCCATTATATGGCCAACCATGTGGTGTCAGTATGTAGCCAATTCATGTGGTTTTCAATGTGTCCATCATAAGGCCTTCCATGCGTCCTCCTATGTGGTCTGTTCATGCGCCCAGGTGGCCGATTATTGTGACCTCATAATCATGACAATATTCTTTGAAGCCAACATTACAAGTGTTTTAGACTGCCTGCTGAATTTGAAGTGGAAGATCTGAAGTGGACGATTTGAAACAGGTGGCAAGATTTGCCAGTGGCCTAGTTGTTTTTTGGGGGGGGTGGTTTTTTTTTGTTTTTGTGTGGGAGTTTGTGGTTATTTTTTCAAGTACAGACCAGAAAGGACTTAGGGTGGCCTACTTGAGTTGGATTTCCTCAGTCTAATCTGCAGCAGTGATTCAGTCTACAGCAGTGATCGGCCACTTTAGCTTGCGTTCACTGGTCATAAGAGGAGTTGCAGACTCTGACATCTCTTTTGCTGTCAGTTCGAGATGGTAATTCTGCATTAAATAAGAACAAGTTGACTTTTGTCAACTAATCAAGTGACCGATGTCTTCAGCATGTGGAAGATTTCTTTTTGGAAGTATTTTTTTTTTTTTCTGTGTAGATTTCTGATTTTCAGCAGGTGGAAGATTTCTGATGCATGGCAAAATGATAAGTTTAACAAATCCTGTGACAGCTAGTCTCGCATCGAAGGCCTCCTGTGGCCGATTGTGGCTCCTACTCTCAAAGTCCTCGCCTTATTCATCGGCAATTCGGCTGCCACTCGAAGAAGCTCATTCAGGATTTTAGTTCCCATAAATTTCACCAAATTCATGGAAACTAGGGGGCTATGTTTGGACCCGTTTTGTGCAAAACCTAGTCTAACGTGGGCTTGAAGGGATTATATGCCAAGCAGTGGCAAATCAAGGCAAATCCTAGTTTTTATGGTGATCTTATCAGTGGAGAATTATTTGGAGATGCAATCAAGTATGGAAATCACTACTTAATTGCAATTGGCGTGGAAGATATTCATCATGGTTTCCAATAGGAAAGAAAGGCATGCAGTGATTGAACTTGAGGTCAAAGTCAAGGCCAAGCAGTGGCCTAATTAAATCATGAATCCAAGCATTGACTTTAATTGGAGAAGGTTTCTTTTGTTTCAAAGCCAAGACGTGGCTTCAAGAGGTGATGGTGGTTTCATTAAACAAAGGATTTATGTGCTGGCTTTTCTTTCAAGGGAATTAATATCCTTTGTTTATTAGGCCAATCATGTGGCTATCTTGGAAGGCGTGGCTTTATTTCCTTTATGCCATTGATGAGATTAAATACTAGTCCAACTTGGACTCAGATTAGTCAAGCTGCCAGCAATCTTTCCAATATAGAAGATATCCTAGATTCGCAAGAAATCGAGTAAGTATCATACAAGGATTCTCGGCAACCCAATTTAAGAAGGATTTTTAGAGAAAGGGAAAGTAGACTTCAAGTGGGAGATCAATTGCTTGCCGCCCAAGTCAAAGCCCAGTCCATGGAGCATCCACTATATAAGAGAAGGTCTCTCTTCAAGCTAAGGATCCCCGATCCCTCAAACACAAATCCCTAAAAAGATTTCGCCGAAAGGCACCAGATTTCGCCGCAAGGCACCCAGATTTCGCCGCAAGGCACCGACGCAGAAGGCGGTCACGAGCACCGAACTTCCAAGGGACGATCACGAGTATCGCTTCCGGACGTAGCCGATCACGAGTATCGTGCTTTTCACAACGACGCAGAGACTAGGCCGATCTAGTTCTCCTTCACCAGCAGCCGACGCGCATCCCGGTTGTTTTTATCTTTATTTTTATTGTTCTTGTTCGTTTATATTTCAATAAGGATTTCATCCTTGATCTATCAAGTGTAGCACTTTGAATTAATATTAAGTCCTTTATCGCCCAAAGGCAAAAAAAGAACCTTTGTCTAGACTTACTATTGCATGTCCCCTGTCTAGCACAATCGTTTGATAAGAAGTCAACGACGCGCAGTCCTTCACTCACAAGTCCAATAGACCGCAACGGTGCTATTGGTGGCACGCCCGCGCATTCAAGAAAGTAAGGTTTCCTTACGTGGAAATTAGGGTCAACATCTGTCATCTCTTGGGATTTGACGTGCCTCCTTTTTTTCCCCGCCCACTTTTTCTTGTTGTAAAAGGGGGGGAATTAACCCCAACTACGTTTTATTTTTTTTTTTTTTAAAATTTGGGGGGGACGACTTTTTTGGACCGGGTCATAAATGGTCAGGTTCGGATCCTAAACGGGTTTAAGTATGGTTCTAAACGATGTCTTTTGACAAGCATATTTGATTTTGAGTTTAATTCGGGCCAGAAAGGCCTTGTAAGATTTCAAGCACACGGCCATAATGGGTTCGACTTGGAAGCAAGTCCAATAATGAAAGGCCTTAGAGGCAAGTTCGTAGTGGCCCTGAAGGAAATTCCCATGCGGCCTTGAAGACGAGTTGTTAGAGGCCTTGGAGGTAATTTCTAAGGAGCATAGAAGTATAGTGGCCTTAAAGGCAAGACCATAAAGATCAAGTCCTAGGGTGACTTTGTAAGCCAAGCCCTTAAGGGCCTTGAAGAAGAGGCCTCTCAAGGATTACCTTGAAGAAGTGGCCCGGAAGATATTTCTAGGAGGCCTAGAAGAAGTGGCCCTCGAGACAATTTCTAGGAGGCCTAAAAGAAGAGGCATTGAAGATTAAAAGGCCTGGAAGGCTGAACGCCTAGAAGGTTGACGACCTTGAAGAAGAGAAAGCTGACGGCCTTGAAGAAGCGAAGGATGACGGCCTTGAAGAAGAGAAGATTGACGATCTTGAAGAAGCGAAGGCTGACGGTCTTGAAGAGATGAAAGCCCAGAAAGCCATCAAACTTCGAGGCCTGATGGCCCAAAACCCATCAACTAAATTAGGATCGTTGGGCGAAAATCAAGAGAAGTTATGACGAAGTCCTCTCACCACGCAATCAAGTCCCAATCTTCGAGGTGGCATTACAACTAAAATTTGCAAGGCTGGAGGTCCACTCATCACGAGGTTTGATAAGGGAAGAAATCATGCGTCAATGATCACCTTAGCCCAGGAAGGAAGAATGTGCAAACCAGGCTGGACTCGGAGCAATTAGTCATCAAGTCCTAAGCAATCAGGTTCAAACTTGGAAGGTTTTTGAACAGAGTTGACCCGGGCCAATTAATGGCCCAGCTCTAGGGTTGAGGCAGCCCTATAAATACCATCAGATGGAGAAGAGAAGAGGCCCCCTCCCCTCCCCGACAAACTCAACACACAAAACCCTACTTTTCTTTATCTTTCATTACCTATCATAGGAGTAGTGTAATGTAATCCCTACTCTAGCTTTTATTCTTGCTCTAGATTATCTTTACTTTTCATCGCATTAGTCTAGTTTAAGTTCTTATTATTGTCTTTCAGTTCATTTCAATACAAGTCTTAGTTAATCTAGTTTACTTTATGCACTATCTTTCAATACGCACTTTAATTCACGCACCTTTTCCAATTCTTTACGATTACGCACTTTAATTCATGTATCTTCTTTCAATTCTTTATGATTACGCACTTTATTCTATGCACTTGTCTTTTTAATTTCTTATAGGTTCAATCATTTTACTTGCACTTACTTCAAATCCCTTTCCTTTTATCTTCAATCTTCATTTCAATCCACTATCAATTGGTTGTTCATTCAAAGCCTTGACCCCGAGGCGGTGAAAGAACCTAGGCCAAGAGAAGGTTCCTTGCTTGGCCGCATAATCTCTTGATTAGAAGTCAAACTTAAGCGCATTATCCTCAACCTATTACCTATCCATTTCCACTCAAGCCAAACTCGTGGCTTGGTGGTGGCACGCCTGCTCATCCAATCCGAAGAAGGACCAAATACCCTTACGGCCCGACCCGGGCCTAAAAGAGGCAAACAGAACTATTGAGACAAAGTGGGACCATGATGAGTTAATGACCACCTAACTGGTCCGCAACTAACTAGAAATAGTAGTGTTAGTTCGTTGGTCATATCTTATGTGTAACGACTATACTCAAAATACTGTAGTATAAGAGTAGATGACAAAATTGATATCTAGTGCATCTAAAGGAGAAATTCTTAAATGTATATTGCTTATGATGCTATAACATGCATGAATTGAGTAACATTAGGTGAAAATCTGACGTGGAAGAACCAATCTAAAGAGGCAACTGCAGGGTTGATGACTATAATGGATGAAAGTAGCTGAAGCTCAAAGGGATAAACCTACCCCTCCAAACCCACTTTAATTAAGCTGGACAATTCAGTTAGAAATATAAATCAACTGGTACATGTAGGCAGCACGGTGAATTCATTATTAAAACCAGAGTAACTGCAGAGTTTAGAGAATGTTCGCATACTTGTACATTTTTGGTGAAATGGTTTAACAGTTGGTGATTTGTATGTTCTTAATCATATTTTGTTAGTTCGAGTTTGGCAAGAGTTTAAAGGAGATCCAAACGTGAGAAGGGATGGGTAAGAATCAACTTCATTCGGATATTTGTGACCCCAATAATTATAGATAAATTGTGCTTTATAATTTGTAGAAATGATGAGGAAGTTTATTAGCTTATGCAGCAACATTTCAGGATTAATAACCTTGTTTTTATTTTCACTTTTCATACTCAGGAATTGATAGGTTCATCTTATATACAGAAGTTACTTGCTGTGTAAGTAACAAATCAGAGCTCAGCGTTTGCCTCCTTTTTCTGGCCAACATCTTCTGTCTTTTCTGGTTGCACAACTTCTTCTGTCTTTTCTGGCTGTACAACTTCTTCTGTCTTTTCTGGCTGCACAACTTCTTCTGGCTTAGTAACAGGAAAATGGTTCTCTACCCAAGCAAGATAGCCTCCTCCCATGTTGCTCACATGCTCGAAACCCTGTCAATTCAATTCCACAAGCTTCTAAATAACTGAGGCAACAGGAAGAACCAAAATGATCTTGTTTTGCTGTTTCGAAATTAGATTGCTTTGTTGATCAACATGGCATGGAAAACCTAGTGAAAAATTGAGTATTTGAGTAAACTTACCGCAGTCATGAGATCAGCAGTTGCGTAAAGGGATCTTACCCCGCTTTGACAACCCTGACAAACAATATCACAGTCAGATATCAGTAAATTATGTTCTTGAGTCTCCGTAATTCTTCTTTGATAGGCCACGAAAGTGAGAAGCTTATAAATTACCACAACAAGAAGGTCATCCTTTTTGCAAGCAGATAAAACTTCTTCCAAAAATTGGGGATTTTTCACCCTCCCTGAAGGTCAAAATCACATGAAATTTCATAAACTTCAAGGTAAATAGGATTTAGAATTTAGGAAGAAAAGGCTAATACTAGAGGTTATTACAGCTACCTTCAGGTGTATTGAACATATATGGAATGTTCAAAATCTTCTCTGCAACCACGTGCCCTTTGTTGTACTCCTCCACCGTCCTATTACAAATAACATAAATTCAATTAACTTTTCCTTTAAACTAGAAAAAAAATCCAATTTGGAATTTGAGAAAAAATAAGTTCACTACTTTGGTAGTCTGATTACTGGACCCTAGTGTGTAGCTATGTTCGCCTAATATCGCTATTATCATTTAAGGAAGAAAAGGTTCGCAAAAAATGGATAAGCAGAGCTCTTTACCTAACATCCATATAGCCATAGCCAGACTTGATGAGATCCCTGGCTGCTTGAACATCAATGGTGACAACATCTGATCCAGACCTAGAACATAACAGAAGATACAGAGCAAAAAGAGGACAACGCAATCCAAACCAGCCCATATCAGAAAATGCAATGAGGAACTTTGGATAGTAATTTTTCTGACAAATTAGAATGGAAAAAAGTAACCTTTCAGTAGATCCCATGGAGAAAGTCAGGTTCTTTATAAGTAGCTTGGTTTCTGGGATCTGGTGGCTGTTTGCTTGATTTTCCTGGGAAAACCAGCTGAGAATTGAAAATGTGGGCAGAAGTTTCTTTTACTGCAGCTGCAGCTGTTTCGTTTTCTGTGGGGAAGAGTGCTTAGTAGATAAGCTATAGCAACAAACAGTCCCAGTCATGTGGGGACCACATAGCCCCACAAAGGTGATAGCCCACCATTGATATGAAGTAACCCAAGTCATACTATAATGTATATGTTTAATATTTATTACTGTAGATATGTTCAACTTCAAAGTCAAAGATGAAGAAGAAAAAAGGGCAAATTTCAATTTAGGACCCCTTGGTTTGCCTTAATTTCAAAATGATACTCAACTTTTTTTTTTTTTTCCAATTTAGTACCCTATCCTTTTAATAAATTTCATTCTTGCTCTTCCGTTAACAATTTCGTCAACTGTTCCGTTAAGAGCCAGGTGGCAAGAAAAAAACCAAAAATTGCAAAAAAAAATACCCAAAAACATCAAAAATAAAATTCCAAAAAAAAAAAAAAACAAAAAGAAATAGCTTGAGAAATCGGCAAAGCTCGACCTCACTCCCCGCTCGCCTCCACCAGCTCCCTCCGGCGAGGTCTCCCGCTCCACCACCTCCTCCGCGAGATTCCGGCGATGCTGGCCCCGATTCTGGCCGACCCGGGGAAGACCTCCGGATCCCGTGGCCCCCCCGCCCAAGTACGTCGGAGGAACAGGAAGGGGCGTCATCGACGAATTGGATTTGAATCTCACCGCAAACGAATCAGATCTGGGTTTGAATCGATTCGATCCGAAAGGCCCAACTGATTCCGAATCTCAGCGAACGATCGATTTGAGGGGAGCAATCTCATCGGAAAGCACTCTCGGCGAACGAATCAGAGAGGACATAACCAATTTACAAACGCCAAATTACCACCACAACCCAGATTCTCAAAGTTGAAATCTTTTGCCCTTTTATCTAAGCAAACCGTAGAAATCAACAAAACCCAGAAATTATTGAAACGCAAATCGATCAGGGGTCGATAAACAAACCTCAGAAATACACGATTGTATTCCTATAGGCTGAAAGCTTCAAACTTTCAGGTTTGACGCCAGCAATTCGAATCGACTCGATTTCGAATTGATTCCCGTTGAAACCCCACACTTCCAATTCAGATCGTTGAACGAATCAGAGAAAAAGAACCGGATTTGAAACCCGATTCGATTCTCGTCGCTAACCCAGCAATTGCGATTCGATTCAATTTGTTCCTCCCGACATACTTGGGCGGGGGGGCCACCGCAATCCGGAGGTCTTCCCCCGGGTCGGCCAGAATCGGGGCCAGCATCGCCGGAATCTCGCCGGAGGAGGTGGTGGAGCGGGAGACCTCGCCGGAGGGAGCTGGTGGAGGCGAGCGGGGAGTGAGGTCGAGCTTTGCCGATTTCTCAAGCTATTTCTTTTTGTTTTTTTTTTTTTGGAATTTGGTTTTTGATGTTTTTGGGTATTTTTTTTTGCAATTTTTGGTTTTTTTCTTGCCACCTGGCTCTTAACGGAACAGTTGACGAAATTGTTAACGGAAGAGCAAGAATGAAATTTATTAAAACCATAGGGTACTAAATTGCAAAAAAAAAAGTCTGGGTATCATTTTGAAATTGAACCCAAACCAGAGGGTACTAAATTGAAATTTGCCCAAGAAAAAAGTTCACCTTCACTTTCGTTTATCAACAATGGTAGTTTATAAGATGTGAATCAAAGATTTGCTGAAAAAAGTTAAGACAAGTTACCGCTAAATCAACTGATCATTAATTCAGATTCATTTACAAGAATTTGTAGAGTAGATAGCTGCATAAATTTCAAATCGTCCAATGTAGTTACAAATTTTCGTGGCTTTTCTTCTCCAAACAGAGAAGAATGTTTAATATTTTACTTTCCCTGGAATGGTAATATTCTCGCTTGATAGGCAACTTTGCAGAATGATTGTGGTAACTAAACTTGGACTACATGCTTTGTACTGTATGGAAGCTGAATTACATAGTAGGTACATTTAGCCTAACAATATACAATAGTGGAAATCCTAGTGGGTAAACCATTCAAGAGCAGAGCTTTTAGCAATGGGTTCCCTAGCTGGCTGCTTTGGCTGGGGCAAGGCAACTAACCTGAGCTTCAAATCTCACCCAGTTGGCCAAGCTGGACTTTGCATAGAAGAGCATTGATAACCTTTATTCAAGTCTCGCAGAAGCTGTAACGAGAATTTGGACGTAACAGCTATTACTGATATCCTCATAACAGTGTGGAGCAAAAACCATTCAGACGTCTCTTCAATCCACATGATCAAATACAATCGGGTGGAGTCCATATGGATGTCAACAATATACAGGAGGAACCCTGAAAAGGAAGGATAGCACAATGTTGGATATAGCAATGGTTTCTATGACAGAACAAGCATATCACACTCCTAGAAAATAGAATGCGCTCCTTTAGGTGACATTTGGACTGGCAAGCCTTTACAAATCAAAGGAAATGATTTCAGCTTTATGATTAAGATGAGACAATGTTGCGAAATTATTTTGCGTTGACTTTGACTTCTATATGCACCAAGACAAGTAATCCCTATACCTTGACAGTCTTATTTTCCATTCACTAATTGTGTAACCAGGACCTTCTCTTGTTCTGCAAGAAGAAATAGCCACAGTTCAGATAATAAACCACATCTCAGATCCAACAGAATAATAAATTACATCAGGTATTGCCATCAAAATCAATATTAGGTTAATGATTTATCCTTAAACCCATACACTACGATGTCTGTGCTCACCACAGAAACGGCCACTAACTTAGCCAAACATCAAATAAAGTAATGGGTCTGCTTTCAATAATAAGCGTAATCTTACAGCCTGAACTAATCAACAAACCTAAGAAGAATCAGCCATTGAACAGTTGAGGAAGGACCCAATTCTCTTACCTCGGAATTAGCAACTTTGGTTCTTATATCATGCTTGCACACAGGACAGAAGGATCCCCATTTTGTCAGCCATGAATTCACACAGCTTGAATGAAATTCTGCAAGTAGCTCTCAAGTTGATTAACAGAAACCCACAAACATTGAATGATAATTAAGGTGCGGAAGTATATTCTAAGTTCTACTAAGATTGACTTGTTGATTAAGCCAGAGTCAATTGCCTACTATGATGATATGCACCCATGTCCCTAACCGTTGAACCAACATTAGAATTTGACAGCATTTTTTTAACAATCTAACCATTAAGATAAATTAATATACCTAGTCATCTGTAGTAGCTTCTTTTAATAATTGTTCCATAGACTGGACACATATTCTATTATTTGTAATGAGGGAAGCAGTAACTGCACACGTCCAGAATATGCAAGTTCCAGCAGGTTACACAACCTCAAGTTCTCCTACAACACAACTTATGAAAAGTATGAAGTTTTCTGAGGTATCATGATTTATTAAGCATTAAGGTAGCCTGTGATGCCATGAGTCTTTCCTGATATGCCGAGGCAAGCATACGTTATAGTGTTTACAAGTAACACTAGGTGGCTTGATGAGAGTAATACTGCAAGTCTGCAACTACGATGAAAATGGCATGGATCTCAACACGAGGGCAAAATCTTAAAAATTTACCATGTTGGCAGGGAAGAACTTTCAGAATTTCAGCATCCTTGTAACTTTCAAGGCAGATGGCACAAGTTTCTTCGCTGTGGCATTCACCCAAACCAGCGGAACTAAATGTGAAGCAAGGTAGAGCTTCCACAGTCTTGATATCCACTCTTTTAGGAAGCTGGTTCCTTCCTTGTGAGTAGAGCCAGTGTCTTGGAGCAAAGATGACTATCAACAGGATAGCCAATACGACAAGAAATGCAATAAACGATATAGCTAATGCACCCCAGCCTGATTCATTGTGAAATGGGGAGATGCAACATTCCCCTTCTTCTCCGAGAGCATGCTCCTTTAGCATCTCACCAGTTGCTTTGGAAACAAAGACCGCAGGAGTTGTGACATTTACACTGTCTATCATCACTGAAAAATCGAGAATACAATAGAGGACAAATCAGTACTTTATATCAGCTAACCTTGTACACTAAAAAACTCATAGGATGTATAAGGTAACAAAGACAAAAGGAGATTCGGATTCCATAACAATCCTTGGGTATACAAGAACAACCGATGATTAAAATGAAAACCAGCAAATGAAAAACTATTGTGAAGCAGTAAACGAAATTTCAGGGAACGTGGTGACTCACTGTGAACCAATTTGCTTCTATGTTTATCATCGTAAACAATTACAGCACTAAACCCGGCATTCTGAGCATTTTGGACTTTGTCCTTGAAATCACATTCACCTCTAACTACTAAAGCAAACCGTGTTCTACCAGTTTCATTTGATCCAAGTCCATTCCGCAGAGGCGAGCAGGCGTCCAAAGGCTCCGATACAATCAAAGCTCCACATATACCAGTGCCATCCACAGCACCAGCTACTAAACCCGAAAATCAGTGATTAGCAAAAGTATGAATCCTCAGAGTAATCAGTCCAAGTACAATCAAAAATACCAAGGGATAACACAACTTTTTTGTTTCACTTAGCTTAACATTGTCCACTTTAAAGCAAAATCTGACTCTTTTTAACTAAACACAATCAGATTACTTTTCCTACATTTTCTCAGGAATCAAACACCCGAAGACAGAAAAGTTACCAAATTTGGCGGGAAGGTCATTGAAGGTTATGCCCAACGGTGTTAGAACAACAGAAGCTGAGCTCAGCTGGAAAACGCCAACCAAAACAAGCACAGAAAACCCCAGAAATTGCTGCCCCATCCTTGTCCTCCACAGCTCCAATCAACTAAAATTCACCAAAATTTCAAAAAAACAAACAAACTTTATTGGATTCAGACGCTTGAATTACCTAAATACCGAATCCAAACTCGAAAAAATCACAGAATAAATACAAGGGTTTACCGATTCAGTGAGCTTTGAAGAGAACTTTGGGACTCAAAACTCCAAAGCTCTCAACTTTCTCAACAGCATTTCACTGTTTTTACTTCTATGTTTTTTCACATATATGGTCGAGCTAGACGCCGCCGTTTTGGCTTTTTCGCTAACCTAAATAAACCGCGGCAATTTTTTAAAGCCATTTATTATAGCCGCCAAAGTAAAACAAAGCTTTGATTTTTAACTGCGATTGATTTCTCAGTTGAGCAGAAAAGCTTCAGTCTCCGAATTTCATGGAAGAAGAAGAAGCTCCAAAGTCGGCTTTACCAGTCGCCTTCCTCGAATTTCTGAAATTGAATGGTCTGGACCCTTCAATTTATGCCAATACCCATTCGACCCCTCGCTACATCAGGTAAATTTTTGGGTGAATTTGATTGCTTCTTTCGTTCTTGTTGTTGGGTTTTTTGTGTTTTTTGTTGCTGTTGTTGAAAAATTGGATTTTTTTGGGTTTTATTGGGTTTTGTGTTTATGATGCTGTTTCTTTGGTGTGATCTGAAAGGGTGAAGCCTGGTTTTGAAGCTCAAATTGAAGAAATTGAAGCTGAGATTAAATGCAAGATTGAAAAAGTTGATTGGTTACCTGGATTTTATTCACTTCCGCCTGATGTTCAGATTGCTAACTCGAATGCGTACCGAGAAGGGAAGGTGGGGGAGGAAATTAAGTACTTTAGTCTTTGCTACTTCCCTAGTAAGATTAATCACAAATTTAATTGCAGTGTTTTGTGTTTGTGTTTGTGTTTGTGCTTGTTTTTGTGTTTCAGATATATGGAATCGATGCCGCTTCTGGTGCTGCTGTTTCGGCATTGAATGTCTCAGCTGGTGATCATGTTCTTGATCTTTGTGCTGCTCCTGGTAAGTTAGTTTCTAGGTCCTGCTTTGCTGTTGTTGTATGTAAATCAAGTGGATGGTTTTGTGGAGTACAATGTTTAGTGTATAAGAATTTCGTGATTTATCGACTATCTGAACCAATTTTACCATTTTATGTTGCACAATGAGTAAAAGCAACTAAATTCTTGTGCTGTTATGGTAACCAGTTGTGTTGTTTCATTTTAAAATATGGTTGCTAATAAGCACTTATTCTTAGATGCGTATAGGTTTATACACTGCACAAGCGTTTTGAAAGCTTCCAAATGACTTGTATTTGACAAAATTCATGTGCTTGATTCAGTTAAAAAGATGGCTTTATTTTCTGAGAGTTTGCTCTCTTTATTGTATTTCTCATGCGTATTTACCTTCAGGTGCTAAGCTTTGTCTGATACTAGACCTTCTTGGTGATTCGGGTTCTGTAACTGGTGTTGATGTTTCAAGCCATCGATTAGCAGCCTGCAGGACGATGTTGCAGAAATATGCATTGGGCAATCAATGCCGACTATTTATTGCTGATGGGACAACGTTTTCCCTTGTGCCGACAAGAACTCAGCCAGATCCAAAATCATGTAATTGATCTCCGCATATACAAAGCTTCTTATTTGATCTGGTGACATCTTCAAGAATGCTATCTGCAAGTATTTACTCTTTTTAATATGTCATCATTCTATCTAGAATCATGCAGGTAAATCAGCTTTAGAAGAAAATGTGACATTCAAGGAGTGGACATCTAGGCGACCATGGAAAGAAAGGAAAAAAGCAGCGAGGGTAAGGAAAAGTGGTTCTGTGCGCTCAGGGAATCAGCCTCCAGAGCTCATATATTATGGCCGCCACTCGGGTGTGGTTGGACTGAATGAAAGTGAATTATACCAAATATTCCATGACAGCCAGATTTTGAGCTCTGGCTATGACAAGGTGAACCTGGATTTGATTCTTTATTTTAATTTTCATATCTTGCACGTTATTCTATTTCCCTACTTTTTTGACAAGTAATAACACCTATTTAGTATTGGTTATGTTACCTCTTTATAGTTTAACATCATTTCTACGTTAATCAGATAACTGAGCTACATCTTAATTCAGGTCCTAGTGGATGCAGAGTGCACTCATGATGGATCAATCAAACATGTTCAAAAATTTGAGCATTGGGGATGGGAAACTCTTCAAAGGCGTGTGTTGGATGTAGAGAGAGGTGATGACCTCACTGCACTTCAGGTACCTGGTCTAATTTCCCTCTAATGTATAGGTGAAGTATGCCGCTTTGCTTATTCTCGAGGTTCCCCTTGATGGCAGTTCTCTTATATTTTCTCACAGATTCTGTAAAACTAAAGATTTCAGTGTATAACATCCTTTCTAACAATTCAGAAGCCAAAGCTCCGTTATGTATGTACTTGCTATGAATAGAATAACTGCATGGTAACATTTTTGTTTGGCTTGCAGCTAAAGCTCCTAACCAATGGTTTCAGATTGCTAAAAGCCGGTGGCCTTCTTGTTTATAGCACTTGCAGGTGCGTTGGTTTGGGTGTTCCCCTAACCTTTATAGCTCACACGTAAAGGATACCTTGCCATATTGCTAAATTTTCTTTCCCTATTGTTCAGTTTGACGATTGCTCAGAATGAAGACGTGGTAAAGCAGTTTCTTGAGGAAAATCCTTCTGCTGGTAATAACCTTTGTGCCTTTCGATATAATCAGTGATAATTTAATCGTCGTAAAGTCTGCAAACTTTTAATTGTTTTCGGCTAATCAATTTGATACCTGTAATGATGATGGATGTTCAAAAACCACCATAGCGGGCTTGATTTATTCCTATACTTAGAAAAGATCACTGAAGTATTGAAACCATCAGAGCCTAATTATCGTTGCCTTCCACTGACTCCTCCATTCTCGCAGAGTTGCAAGCCATAGACGCTGCTGAAAATTGGCCCTGCAAGAATGGTCAGCTGCCAAACACCCTGCGATTCGATCCCTCGACTTCAAACACTAGCGGACTTTTCGTCGCAAAGTTCTCAAAACTGGCCGTTAATGACTGTTAGATTTCAGATTCCGATCGCTGTGTAGCCGGAAAAATTACAAAGTTCGTTATATGCATTTTTGTGTTGCACAAGAGTTTATTCTTTCATTACCCGCCAAAATAACTGAAATGAGAAAAGGAAAATATGAGCCGTTCATTTTATTTTTTCATGCATCTGAATCTGATAATGCATGTCGCCTCAAATCAGTACAGGTTCATCGGACGCCGCTACATTATCTAGCTAAAGACAACAATCATTTCATTATTTCAAATTATTACCAAACCTCCAAGCTTTGACCCCGGTCAGAAATCCATGTTGTGTCGTCATCAGTGACGCCACTCGACCGAAGTTTCAAATCCCAGATTTCATCTCCGCCGTCCATGACCTCATCATCTTCATCTGAAGGGTCACAATTCAAAATTACATTAATACTATTATGATTCTCAACAACTTTTGAGAATCGGGAATCAAGATAGTCCGCGGTTGGAGCCGATGACCAACGCCGGCGAAATCACTGCTCCGCTAAGTAAATCGCCGATTTCTAATTTTCCGATTTTTTCGCTTCGGTTAATTATTTGTTTTCCCTCCTTTTTTGCTTTTTTTTTTTCTAACTCTAACTAACTAACTGACTAATTCTTAGTTTCCAGCAGCAAGGCCTCCAAATACGATGCTTCCGCCTCGCAGCCGCCGCATACGGCGGCGGAATATTCCGGCGACGACTTCGAAAACTCGCCGATCGAGCAGGTCGCCCTCACCGTGCCGGTCACTGACGATCCCTCCCTCCCGGCCGTCACTTTCCGGACGTGGACTCTCGGCGCCGCCGCGTGCGTCCTGCTCTCCTTCCTCAACCAGTTCTTCTGGTACCGCCGCGAGCCGCTGTCGCTGACGTCGATCTCCGCCCAGATCGCGGTGGTCCCGCTCGGCCACCTCATGGCGGCGCTGATTACGGACAGGGTCTTCTTCAAGGGGCAAAAATGGGAATTCACGCTCAACCCGGGCCGGTTCAACGTGAAGGAGCACGTGCTGATCACGATCTTCGCCAACTCCGGAGCTGGGAATGTCTACGCCATACACATCGTCAGCGCCGTGAAGATCTTTTACAAGAAGAACCTGTCGTTTTTCGTGGCGCTGCTTGTCGTTTTGACTACGCAGGTGCTGGGCTTCGGATGGGCCGGGCTGTTCCGGCGGTACTTGGTGGAGCCCGCCGCCATGTGGTGGCCTCAAAATCTTGTTCAAGTTTCGCTCTTCAGGTGACCTCCTCATTTGTCTGCTATGCTTATCTAAGAGATGACCAATTACAAAGTTCACTTATAATAGGAGAGTTTGTCAATATGTGAGTCGATATTGTTATATGACGTTAGTTAGTTATAAGGATATTGTCGTTGGTGTTTGGACAATGTATTATGCACACACTATTGAGAGTGTATTAACGTTGGCATTTGTATTCAGGAGATGATTAATTATCAAGTAGGCATAACAAGCAACACGTCGATATGTAAATCGGTATTGTTTTGATACTTGTTAGCAACAGTGTACTCTGTATCTATTAAAAACTGAACATATGTGGAATGTGGAGAGTTAGGCATTAAACGTGGTTGGCCGAGCCATGGCTTGCAAGAAAACTCCCCAAGAGTGACTATATAGTTTAGAAACGTGCCGAGCGTTTGTTGCTTTTCTGTGCTACAATTGGATTTATAGTGCAAATGCTATTCCGGCTCTATCTGAATCAATTTTGTGGATTTGTGTTGAGCAGGGCATTACATGAAAAAGAGGAGAGGCCGAAGGGTGGGCTAACAAGGAACCAGTTCTTCCTCATTGCTTTCACTTGCAGCTGTGCTTACTATGTCTTTCCAGGTTACCTATTCCCAATGCTAACTTCCCTTTCCTGGATCTGTTGGGTATTCCCTGCATCCATCCTAGCTCATCAGCTCGGTTCGGGGCTCCACGGTCTTGGCATTGGTGCTATCGGCCTTGATTGGTCCAGCATATCCTCGTACCTCGGCAGCCCTCTTGCCAGTCCTTGGTTTGCTACTGCCAATATTGCTGCTGGTTTTGTCATTGTGTTGTATGTCATCACGCCTGTGGCTTATTGGTTCAATTTGTACAATGCCAAGACTTTTCCCATATTCTCGGATGGCCTGTTCACATCTACTGGCCAGACCTACAACATATCTGCTATCATAGACCACAACTTCCGGCTTGACATTGATGCTTACGAGCGAGAGGGCCCTCTCTATATCAGCACCTTCTTTGCTATCAACTATGGTGTCAATTTTGCCTGTCTTACTGGTACCATTGTCCATGTTTTCCTCTTTAATGGGAGGTATTAGCCGCAGTTTTCACTTTGAATTGTTGCCTTCAATCTGTAGAAGCAAAGTTGCTTAAACTATTTTAGAATACTCTACTTAGCACATAATTTCTCATACAAAAGAATGTGCAATTAAGTAGGGTACTAACGAGAGCTAGTTTATGTATAGTTTCATATTATGTTAGTTGGTCTGATGGTTTCCTGCATGCAGAGATATCTGGCAGCTAAGCAAGTCTGCCTTCCGCAAGAAGCAGACGGATGTGCACACAAAGCTCATGAGAAAATATAAGCAAGTTCCTGGATGGTGGTTCATTTGCATCCTTTTGGCTAACATAGCAGCGACCCTATTTACATGCCATTATTACAATGATCAACTCCAATTGCAATGGTGGGGTGTCTTGCTTGCTTGCAGTATAGCCTTGTTGTTCACTCTTCCTGTTGGAGTCATTACTGCCACAACAAATCAGGTATAGTTTTGATGCTCTTTCTAGTATTCTGCATTCTTTGGTTTTTTCTCTGTCATCATCAAACCTAGCTGAAATGGAATCTCTTATTCAGCTTGTGTTGTAATTGATGAAGCTAACTATACATACGTGAATGAGGTTCAAATTCTTATTGTGTTGCTTGGCAAATAAAAAGTTAACATGCTTCTACCTAGTTTGCACTGTTGTTCTCATCAACAATCTTTCCATTGGTGAACAGAAACCAGCGTTGAACGTGATCACTGAGTACATAATTGGGTATATGTATCCAGGATATCCAGTTGCTAATATCTGCTTCAAAGTTTATGGATTTATAAGCATGAAGCAAGCAATCACTTTTTTGGAAGACTTCAAACTCGGGCACTACATGAAGATTCCTCCCAGAGCAATGTTCATGGCACAGGTTAGCTTTCTTTGTCTTCCTCTTATTAGACGTGTTAAGAAAAACAACTTTTTGTGAAGTTTCATCAAAGTTTCGGGAATCGGGTCCATGAACTGATGGATGAATATGATTTGTCTTCAGGTAGTTGGCACTGTTATATCGGCATTAGTCCATTTAGGAACTGCATGGTGGCTCATGAACACAATCCCAGACATATGTGATAGGGCACTTCTACCAGCAGAAAGTCCATGGACTTGCCCCGGTGATCATGTATTCTATGATGCTTCTGTTATTTGGGGTCTTGTTGGGCCAAGAAGAATTTTTGGAGATCTTGGCCATTATGCAGCAATCAACTGGTTTTTCTTAGCCGGGGCTATAGCTCCTGTCCTAGTTTGGCTTGCACACAAGGCCTTCCCAAACAAACCTTGGATAAAGCTTATAACCATGCCTGTGCTCTTAGGGGCAACAGTTGAAATGCCTCCAGCTACTGCTGTCAACTACACCAGCTGGATTCTCATTGGATTCGCCTCAGGCTTCATTGGTTATAGGTACTATCGGGGCTTGTGGAGTCGCCACAACTATGTGCTATCTGGAGCGCTAGATGCTGGATTAGCCTTCATGGCAGTAGTTCTGTACTTGTGTCTTGGGATGGAACATGTTACCTTCAAGTGGTGGGGAAGCAGCCCAGATGGTTGTCCACTGGCGTCTTCCTCAATAGCGTAGGAGGTTGCGGTTAAAAGCTGCCCTTTGCAGTGAGAAAATGTGTCTGGAGCTGTTTAATGTGATTATACCCATATGTATATAATTATTCAAGTTTGGGTGGTAGGATTGTAAATAAATTTTGGAATACATCATTGAGAACTCATCATTAGTAAAGAGCAATTCATTTGATTTGTGATCTTCTACAATGTAGCCAAGTTCCAGGTGGTCTAGTGAAAACTGCCTTTGCATTCAAATGCTGATATTGAAAGATTGGCTTTTCTCTTGAAAAAGACTCATCTGCATCATTTCAGAGCAATAATTCACAAAAGGATTCTTGTTCTTCTGGTTCTAGTTCTAGTTCTGGTTGATCTTAAGGGTTTGACAGTGCTGATGTCAGGGCGAACTCTATTCTTCAATGTACTACAATGATGTTATTTCTGTTACCAATGCGGGTCTTCTCTAATAGCAGACACTGATAATGAACAAAAAATAATAGTCAAAAGGCAACAACACAATCAAATCTTTTGTTCAACATGAAGCAAATCCCAACTCAGCTCCAAATCAGCAAAACAGATTAGCAACTGATTGGCTGGTTTTGTTAAGAAGAGTCCAACTATTTATAAATGTAAGTTGCTACCATTGCAATCAAAACAGTAAAGAAGTTTCTCTTAAGATTTCTGAGTTTTTGCTAGTATCTCCTTGGCACTGGGCCACAAGACAATTGTGAAATACAGGCATACTCTGATCCAGGGGTTCACCCAGTAGTTTTGGCAATGGTTTTTGTGTTGGTTTTTGTACAAAAACAGGACACCATCTTCAAAACCAGGATAGCATCATCCACTTGATGAATATGACATATCAGTTGTTCTTCAGTCCAAATTAGCAACCTAGAAAGATAGCAATCTGATAGGTACATGTCTCATTATATATTTCGATGAGCTTGCTAGCGTGGATCTATAAAGAAGTTGGATATTAAATTGATTGATAATATGGTGTTAAGCCAAACAATTTCGAGTACCTTTTTCATTATTCTATTCAATCATTACTAAGTACTAACCAGTCGCTGAATTGTAAAACCATGGATTGAACCAAACCGATTTTCCATAAACATAATTAATTCCAAAAAACACATTAATGAAGGCAAGACAAACTTATAAATAACTTGGTCAAGCAGAACCCAAAACCTCGGACAAGACTTAAACAAACAACCAAACCAAATTTCTGATCCACTTCTTTTCCTTTTGATCATTATTATTCCTTTTGAACATTCATGCTTCCTTCTCAGTTTCTCACAACCCCTGCTGGAAAATGGCTGGGATTTGTGACTGCGATTTGGGTTCAAGCAATCAGTGGCAACAACTACACATTTTCCAACTATTCCCATGCGCTCAAAACTCTGATGCAACTTTCCCAGCTTCAACTCAACAACCTATCTGTTGCTAAAGATGTTGGCAAGGCATTCGGGTTGTTGTCCGGCCTGGCTTCAGATCGTTGGCCTACTTCCGCCATGCTTGTTTTCGGATCATTGGAGGGGCTCATCGGATATGGAGTTCAGTGGCTTGTTGTGAGCCAGAGAATCAGTCCTCTTCCTTACTGGCAGGTAACACATTTTTTATCATCACATTGTGGCAAATGGTCGACTTCTAGCAGTTGATGCATTGTGCATTAACAGCTAAGGCCGTTCACATTGTGTTTGCTTATTAGACAGTAATGTTACGTTTGTTAGATTGTCTTAATCATTCCTAGGTGGACTTATGTACAATGTTCGGTCCAAATTAATATCCGGGAACTAATTACACCAAAGAACATAACCAATCATTTTCTACTTTGGCTGCAGATGTGCATATTCATGTGCTTGGGGGGCAACAGCACAACATGGATGAACACAGCAGTGCTAGTGACATGCATGAGAAACTTTAAAAAAAACCGCGGTCCTGTTTCTGGCATCCTCAAAGGATATGTAGGCCTAAGCACAGCAATCTTTACAGACTTATGCACTACTCTATTCTCCTCCACCCCCTCCAAATTCCTCCTCATGCTCGCCATAGTCCCGGCTCTAGTCTGTCTGACCGCAGTCTTGTGCCTCAAGGAAACTCCTCCGGCTTCTACTCCGGCAGAGCAAAAACAAGAGGCAGAGCTCTTCCATGTCTTCGACATCATTGCCATTGCCGTAGCTCTCTATCTGTTAGTCTTTGATTTCGTTGGAACTCCCGGCCATGTTCTTTCTTTGGCATTCGTCATAGGACTTTTTGTCCTCCTAGCCATGCCCTTGGGTGTACCTTTGTACACTTTGATTCGCACACCTAGAGGGACAAGACATGATGTAGAAGAACAAATCAAAGAACCTTTGCTTGCTCAAGCCGGACCAATTGAGCAGCCAGAAGTGCAGAACTTGAACTTGAACTCAAATGTTGCAATAAATCAAAGGCCAGTTATTGGGGAGGATCATACTATTGTTGAAATGGTACAAACCTTTGATTTTTGGATACTCTTTATGTCATTTCTCTGCGGTGTTGGCACTGGAATGTGTGTCATGAACAACATGGCACAGATGGGGCTGGCTCTAGGCTACCAGGACGTCTCCATGTTTTTGTCACTTACTAGCATTTGGGGGTTTTTCGGCCGCATCGTCTCTGGCCTGGCCTCCGAATACTACATCGGGTATGTTCCTTCTAATCCTTAACCATTATATCGGTGGATTAGTAGAGTCAAATTAGGTTAACTATTGAGTATCAATTTATAGTATCTGGTACATATCGATACAGTAATTATAACGAAATATCTATTACATAACAACTTACCAAATAGAGTAGATTGGTATCGCATATAAAACTGGTATTCCCACTTGAGTAAATAGGAGAAAGAAACAAGGTTTTACGTCCCACAATAAACCAATTGGAGTTCCAAAATGTTAAAATGTTGTAATTGACTTTTGCAGGAAATGTGCCACCCCTAGGCCTCTTTGGAATGCAGCTTCTAATATTCTGATGGCACTTGGATTCATATCTATGGCTTCAGCCTTGCCTGGAACTTTCTACATTGGTTCAATTTTAGTAGGCATTGGCTATGGGGTCCTTCTCACCATAATAGTCCCAGTTGCCTCAGAGCTGTTTGGCCTCAAATTCTACGGTCTTTTGTACAACATTCTCATTCTCAACCTTCCATTAGGCTCCTTCCTCTTCTCCGGCTTACTTGCCGGTCTTGTATACGACTCTCAGGCCACCACCACCCCCGAAGGTGGCACCACCTGTGTCGGACCCCACTGCTACATGCTTGTGTTTGTGATCATGGCAGTTGCTTGCATTTTTGGGCTTGGACTGGACATTTTGTTAGCGTTTAGAACAAAGACTGTTTATGCTAAGATTTGTCAGAGCAAGAAGTAAACTACAAGTAAAACCTCCACATAGATGTCTGTATCAGTCAAATACTAATGGAATTTCAGTTCTTTTTTTCATAGTTGATTAAACTAAATGGATATTTGCCAGCTGTATTTTGATATCTGGAGTTGTTAAATTACTTCAAGCTAAAGAAGTGCAATTGAAAACGTCATAAAGTAATTGACCATTCAATTCTAGTAGAAATTAAATTAGCAAATACAAAAGTCGCATTGGAATCCTGAGGTCATTGGAAATTTTGCTTGGTAGGGTATTTTGTTGACAAAAAAAGTGTCACTCTGTGGTCAATATTATAGCTAAGAAGCTTTGGGGCCCAAGAGGTTTGGCAGAGGTTCTTGCCAATGAGAAAGGGTTCTTTTTCAAGTTCGTTGATGAAAATGCTTTTGTTTCGGTGTTGGAATCAGGGCCATGGCATTTTTTAGGGAAGATGGTGTATCTTACTTGTTGGAGACCGGGGTATGATCCTTTCTAAAACCTCTCAGAGCTCTGTTCCTGTTTGAGTGAAGTTCTACTATGTGCCTCTTGAACATTGGAATCCTGAGTTTTTTAGTCATATTGCTAGTGCTATTGGGAGGCCACTCTATGTTGACTCCCTTATGGAGTCTCGGCGAAGTATCTCGTATATACGTATTTGTGTTGAAACTAATGCTTCCAAGGCCCTTGTTGATTCGTTCGACCTTGAGCTACCCCCAGAAGAAGACGGGGAAATTGCTCGATTAGTGGAGGTAAAGGTGGAGTACCAATGTCGTCTGAAAATTTGCTCTAGCTGTAGATCTTTTGGCCACTTTGAACTTGCTTGTCCTTCTTAGCCAGTGATGGTGGCTAATCCACAAGTTGGGCCTGATATTGGGCTGAATTCAAGTAATTGCTTGGCTGACTCACAATTGGAGGTGAATAATCAATTTTCTGGGCCTAAGATTGGGCCTAATCCTCATTCTTTAGGTGGAGTAAATGGTGTTATTAAGCATGCTTCAACTAGTGGTGTCGTTCAGCCATTTTAAACTAGGGCTGGGCACGGGACGGGATGGGATGGGATGAAGGCCATCCCGTCCCAATCCCGCTAAATTAAAACGGGACGGGACGGGATAAGTGTTTTTAAGAATTGGTCCCGTCCCGAATTTAATCGGGACGGGACGGGACTATCATACACAATTTTATCAACTTCAACACAATCAATCTTTCAAATAAACTACCAAATGAAATACTAGTCTTCAAAGGTACTAAATCGACAAACCTTTGTTTTCTCCTACTTGCTTGTGAAACGTAGATACTGCTTAATTGTGTAGTCTTTGGAGTGTCCAAGAGCTGCAACCATAGCCTTTTCACCAAGCAAACACAAAGTGAACATCAACTACTGAAAGAAGACTCTTAAGACATTGCTCCAACAATCAAATCAGAAGATATAAACACCAAATCAAACATTGAATACGAAGACATGAGGGCCACATAGCAAACCAGTATGGTTCCTGAAATTGAAAGAAAGCATGGACAGCAGCATTATTGTTTGCCTCAAATGATCAGTTTCATTGGGTAATACGCCAACCAAGATACACAAGTCAAAAGATACCATCTCATAATCAATCACGAATGCCAAATCGAAAGTTAACACGAAAATGGAACCATTTTGCATTAAGGAGGAGCAGAGTATATTAATGTGTATGAATCATAATCCATCAACCACTGAAAATAGAACCACATATTCTGCCAAAACACCAAATCCTCGCTACTCAAAACATCTGAAATATCCAAGACGGAAAAATCGAAAATCACTACATCAAAAGCCATCATCATCGATTCCAGTTTTTTCCACAGGATTGAAAGAAACCGATGACGAACAAAAGAGAAGACCAGAAACCTTGATAACTAAAAACAGAACCATATTACTTAATAGAAAAAGGCAGCAGCAGATTTGCAGAAGGGCTATGGCGGACCAAATTGGGTTTGTTGAGCGATTCGATTCGGGAAGAGAAAGAAGAGAGAATGCAGTGAATGTCGAATGCAGAAGGGAAAGTGAATTGAGTTTGTGGTGAGATGAAATTGCATGTGATGAGGTGCATATTTTTTAGTATACACTTATTTGTGAGCCAATAAAATGGTGACACTTAAGACGCTATTAATATTATTTTAATACCATACATATTAAACAGGACGGGACGAGATTACGGGATACAATTTTCTCATCCCGTCCCATCCCGAAAAAATTAAAACGGGACAGGATATACTAAATTTCAAATTAATCCTGAATGGGACGGAATAATTCGGGACGGGTTTCGGGACACTGGATTTTTGGGATATTATGCC
Organism: Spiraea crenata; assembly: GCA_033992175.1. Classification (NCBI taxonomy): domain Eukaryota; kingdom Viridiplantae; phylum Streptophyta; class Magnoliopsida; order Rosales; family Rosaceae; genus Spiraea; species Spiraea crenata. The sequence goes on along the minus strand of JAVBHV010000052.1, from coordinate 7,431,689 downwards.
CACCCCTAATTTAATCTCATGTGAAGATGGGGTTTTTGCTATGTTATTGTGTGTTTCGGATTGGTGTGGGTTTAGTTGGCCTTTTAATCAAAGTTGGAGCTCTTTTGACAAAAAAAAAAAAAAAAAAAAAAAAGTCTATTTTCGCAGGCCAAGCTACCATGGAAGATGCTGGAATCGGCGAGTCAATTTTCTCCGAGAGGGTATTCTCATGCAAGTACTGTCACGGAAAGTACTATTCCTCACAGGCACTTGGTGAACATCTGACTAAGGACAAGGCCAAGCCCGTTCCGGATCCAGGTATGCGAATATTTATTGTTTAGTAGACGCTTTGTTTCTGAGGAGGATTATTACCCTAGAATTTGGCTTGTTTACGGTCCAAGTGATTATTTTACGCATCTTATATTGAACTCAAAGTCAAAGATTTGCTCTTGCTGAGTAATCTATACATATAATTTGTTTCAATGTTTCTTTCATGTATTTGGATCGATGTTCCTCTTTTTTCCTTTTTTTTTTTTTCGATGCATATGTAACATTGAGGAACTGCACTACAGGAAGCAGGAGGGTTCCACAATCGGAGGGCCCTGTGAAGCTTAGTCAGGCTATTGAAATCACAAGTGGACGAGGTAAAGGAAAAAATAGGTTTCAATTGAAGATTAGGAGATGCATAATGGAATCGTCACTGTTTTATTTTAATGTTCTACTATTTGGATTGCAAGACGCAGAAGCAGAAAACTCTAGAGGCAGGAGGCCAGTGCTTGTCAACAAGTTATGCAGGATTTGTGGCACGCGGGGCGACCACTGGACTGCTCAGTGCTTGAATTATCAAGGTATTACTAATTCTTCGTGGGCCTTCCTTTGTGTCTCGTTTGTCCAATGGGTTGCATTTTTATCCTCTCTTTTTCACAAATACTAGATGGGATATATATATACACACACATGAATGGTTGGTGTTGGTAAATGATACCATAAGTTTAGTCAAGCAATTCTTGCTCTTTCACACTGAGTGGATTTTGTTGGCCACGTACTGAGAATCAATTAATTTCATTATGTATGATTCTGAATATTTGTAACTCATATTTCTCTCTTTTTTTTCTCTTGTAGACAATGCCAAGAAGAAGCTCCCGACTGAAAAAAGCCATGCAGCGGAGAATCTTGTCCCGAGAGTCAGCGAGACCAAGTCCAAACTGGCTGAGGACGAGCCGGAGATTAGCTACGGCATGCCGTATCCTGGTATAGAACTTTTTATGTTCTGATGTTTGCTTTTCAGGGTTTGTTTCTGAGGAGGATTACCCTAGAGTTGCTCTTGCTCAGTACTATACATGCTTACATATATAATATATATTTCTTTGTTTCTTTCTTTCATTTATTTGGGCCTTCCTCGTTTCTTGGTTTATTTGTATTATTTTACATATTTAACATTGGTCGTTTACTTGTATTATTTGCATAACATTAACAGGAAGTAGTAGTCCACAACCAAGGTCCCAAGTGACATATAGTCAGGTGATGAAAATCATAGATGCACTAGGTACCATAAGATCTCTCTTGTCTCTCCCGGTTTTAGTATCTTTTTCTCCTCCCAGTTTTTGAATTGTACTGATTAAATTTTTTTTTTCTTTTGGAATTTCCAAACAGAAAACGATAATTCTCCTATATGGCAAGCTCTCTCAAAAATACCTGAAAAGTGCTGGCAATGTGGTCTGAAGATGGGGAAGGACTGCATCCACTATGACGAGCATGGAACGTTTAAGGTGCCGAATTGCGTATTCTGTCATACCTATGAAGACCACTGGTCCCATGATTGTCCCAAGGTCGATTATGAAACATATTTTGCTAACAACAAAATAGGATTTACCGCAAATCTTTACAAGGAGAGTGAGACTGAGGAATCTTGAGTTTACTCAAGGGAGGATGTTAAGTTTTTATTTAGTTGTTGTTTTTGTAAGTTCTTATTTCATAGGATGTAGCAGTTCCCTTTTATCTGTTTGTTGCAAGAAAAAGATGGCTCTTAGTTGAACCTTAAAGTCAATGTTTGGATTTTTTGAAAGTTGTTAATGTAGCTAAGAGCCATCTTTTTCTATGCAATACTGAGTTATAAAAAGATGGTTCTTATTTCATAGGATGTAGCAGTTATAAAGATGACATTTTATGAAGTTTGGAGCTCCATCCGATATGTCAAAATTTATTAATATTTTATTATTATTATAATTTCTATGCAATATTTTTAAAACATAAAAATATTTTGGAGCTCCATAGAATGCTTTTGTAAAGTAAATGTCAGAGAGATTTGAATATGTGATACATCTAAATATGATATATAGTATTTATAGAGAGAAAGTTTGAACATTTAAGCTTTGTCTAGGTAATATTATCCAACGGGTATGAACATTAACAATGACCATCGGGGATAAACAAATGAGAACGAGCATTTAAATGTCCAATGGGTTAAATGTTGTTTTGGTAATGACCAACGAGTATGAACAATGTTAAATGTCCAACGGGGTATGAACCATGTTATAAATATAATGGTATGTGGGTCCCATTAAAATTAATAAAAAAAATGAATTGACTATGCTGTCAATTAGGGGTGGGAAAAATTTCCCGAATCCTGCATCTCGATCCCGACTAGTCGGGATTTTGTCCCGATCCAGACTAAGTCGGGATGGGATCGGGATATATTTTTGAGAAATGGCGGGATCCCGACATCCCGACTGGATATATATTTTATTTTTTAATTATTATTACATATATATATTTTTTATTTTTTTATTTTTATTTTTTTCTCCTATGTCTTGAGATCGAGATAGAGGCTAGAGGTATTTTTACATATGAGTGATGTATAATTTTAAATTTATCTTTGAAGTTTGAATTTGTATGTCTTATTCTTAAGTTTAGATTTATAAGTTGTTGTATAGATATTTAGATTTATAGCGATTAAGTTAAAGTTATTGTATTCCTATGTTAGTATGCTTCATTTTCATCATGTATATGTTGTACTTATTGGTTCATATATATTAACAATTTATGCACACAAAAAAGTTTAAATTTTCATATTATACTTAAGATTTTATTGTCGGGATTTATCGAGTTTTCCAATCGGGATCCCGACTTAATTGAGATTTTATTGTTGGGATCCCGACTTAATCGGGACGGGAGTTGGGATCATTTCTAACCTATAATCGGGATCGGGACGGGATCGGGATTTTCATAATCGGGATCGGGATGATCCCAATCCCACCCATACTGTCAATTATAGCAGCAATGGAAGTGATGTTTTTCCACATCAGCACCACATCATTTTAACTGTTCGGATGGAAGACATTTTTTCTCCCTCTTTTAGTTATTTTTGCTTATGTGGACGATTTGACATCTCTATACGTTTAACATTGCATATAGATACAAATCGTCATTCTGGTTCTTCATCACATTCCTCACATATTTACTTGATGGAGAAGCATGGGAATAAAACTGGGGCGTGTGAGAAGATATTCAGGGCTGTTACAGTTAGTCCTTTCGAACAATTCGTCCAATCACGCATTTTTCACAAGGTTCTGCATCTGCCTCTCCTGCTAAATCAGATTCATTTAGTTATGTTAGTGCTGGGAAGATAATTGATATACAAAGCATACCCCCACAAACCAAATCAGCAGAAGCACCTGAAGTGATTCGGGTTCAAATCACTTTCGAAAATCTACCCCAAGCTGCAACTGCTAGTACTCCAAAGATGGATACTCAAAAGGCCAACAATGTGACAAAAGCAGAAATGTTGGCTCAACCTTAGGAAGATGAGGAGAGGCAGACGCTACATGGAATCACCATCATTACCAGCTAAGAATGAAGGTAAGAAAGTAGATATCAATGACACATTTTCGGCACATATCGACCGGCAAAGATGAAGAGTCGAACCGTCTCTTCAAATAAGATAGGCGAATGGGAATCATGATGTAAATAAGAGGGAAGGTGGTAGAGACCATTTTTTCTGATTACATTCATGGTGCAAAGAACGGGTTCAAATCTACCCCTCACGTAAGGGTAATGGGATGATTGCCTCTTTTAAATTCACATCCTATCCCAACTTGTTTAGGTAATGTATAAAGCCTTGCATTTATATGTTGTAAAAATTTAGGATGCTGGTACTTCCTACATATGCAATGCAGCACTAATGTTCTCCCAATTTTGATGGGGTCTGCTACTTGTATGTATGTTGTCATATATACGAATTCGTTCCTTGACTTGTGATAGGTGGCTTATTGGACATGCTTTTGTTAGCACTAAGTGTTGTAGGAAAAAAAATTTATCTTCCCAATTCCGATCCGGTTTCACTCAGAAAACATCATTTCAGAACAGAAACATTTTAACCAACATCAACAATGATCTGAGGCTATTAATTGCAATCCTATATACATGAAAGGAAAGGGATTATTTTCAAATATTTGCACTTGTACATGGAAGACCTAACAAGGTCTTCCATATCCGAATTTGGACAAGATGGAAACCAGCATCGAGGTCTTTCTTTTGAGATGAAACAGAAAGGACCATTTTCAATACCACAGCTCCTGAGACTTCAGAAATCGCAATCCAACCCAAAATAATTGAGAGATTATTTTTTATTTTTCCGTTATGTAGCTCCAAGAGCTAGGAGCGCAAGTATATACAAAGGTGATAGTTGATAAATTGAGTCTGATTTGTGGAATGCGCGAATCACGAGTTCCTCATGGTGATTAGAAAGCAACACAACCATAAGAAAGATTCCCTTAACTTCAACGGTTAGTTTTGTTTCATTCCTGCACACAGAGAAATCTGCACAAGTCACATACCGATGCTTCACTCCAAGTACTCATCTTATAATCGCCAAAAGCGGTTGTGCAAACCTGTGACATCCTGAATTTTGAGAAGTTAGTCAATGATAGTTTTATAATCTATTTTTATAGTTAAATTGCATATAAAAGTTTCATAATCGAAGAACATATAATGAAGAAGGTGTCACAATCTAAAACACAGTGTGGAATGCATATTGGATTGACGAATAGATCCACGAGTAGAGTGAAAAATGCAAATAATTTCAAATGTGGCCTATTAAAATTCAACTCATGCTACTTGTTCACATTTATAATAAATGCTTATTGAAAGGTTTCTAAAGATACTAACAAATAAATAAATAAAATGGAGATAGGGGAAGCCATGGCTGGGGTGTGTGCATGTTATTAAAGGGGTTCGGATCCTCTGTTGATCCGGCCTCTGTTTGGCCGGTGTTGATTCGGCCAAAACGCCACCTTTTTGGCCGGATATCAACAAAAAGTGGTGATCACACAATTAATATAGTCACGCAATTGGTCCGTTCATATTTTGGTATATACACAATTAGGTGATCAAACGATGTCGGAATTGATTCATTTTTGTGGAGATGATCTTTACTAGTTTAGTTACAAACTCAACGATTCCAATCACTGTTCATCATCGTGAAATGACGTCATTTGGCTGGATCAACACTAGCCCAACAGTGATCGGATCAACAAAGGATCTAGTTCCGTTATTAAAGGGAGATGGAACTTTCCTCTCAGTCTTCCTAGTGCTTTCCTCTCAGTCTTCCTAGTGACCACCGGTTCGAAACCCAAAAAAAAGGAAAACAATTGAACCTTTGAGAGTTTTTATCCAGTCAGATTGCATGAGGAGAAATATCCAAAAGGAGTTCCCAAATGGAGATGATTCCTTCTAGAAAGATATTCATAATATTATTTTGTACATCATATCCAAAATTCAGATCAATCCAACCGTTAGCTTCTGAAAATCTGGTCCAAGCTGAGGAAGTTCGTGTGAATCCGAAGTGATGCTGGTTTCAGTTTAGGCGATTGCATGTCAGTTATAGTGGTTGGTTGAAGACAGTTTCTTCATCAAAGTTGATTGAGAATCTGTCCTTTACAACATATCCAAATTTTGTAACAATCAAATTTCCGAACTTCGATAATGATCCCGCTCTGCTCATAGTCACTGTTATGTTTTGCTGATTGCATTTAACATGTTTCAAAGCATTAAATTACAGAATTTAGAGACATTCTAACACTCAATTTGGTAGTGTATGTGGTCATGTAGAAATCTAGTACCAAACCAAATGCAATAGTTTCCATGATTATGTATGATTGAGCTTGGAAACTAACAGATTATGCATGTTTGTTGTAAATTATTTAATCTGAGATTCTTGTTTAAGTGATTACTTAATTCTAAGCTGAAATGTTGTGTGTTGTTAGAATTTGAATTGTTCATGGGCTTATAAGCCTTATAAAATGCAGGTCATGCTTGTAAGTGAAATGATCAGTTGGTTTGAAGACAATGATGTTTTGAATAGGAATTTAGGTTCCAAATTATGTAAAACCGATCAACAAATACGTTTCACTACCCGAAATAAAAATTATCAACGTTGAAATATGGCGTGAAGGGCACATGATGCAAAAAAACGCGTGTGCGGTGAGGCTAGTGATTTATAATCGTAACGGTCTGAGAGAAAGAACCAGATGTCTACTGGGCTGACCTTCGACACTAATGGCCCAAATCTCCATCAGGCGCGAAACAATCCGCACTATTTTTCACTACCAACGATCTGAAGTGAAGAAGACTGAGGAAGAAAATCAGATCCCCGAAATTACAGCTCAAATCCTGAAAACAATGGAAACGACAAGCGTCAAGCCGTCGTCTCTCCGATGGAAAATCCTCCGTCAAGCCCTTCTTCGCAAACCAAACGGTGCGCTCTCTCTCTCTCTCTCTCTCTCTCTCTCTCTCTCTCTTGCTGATCCAGTTGGTTTTAAATTTTTGAAATTTGTCGTTTAAATTACACTCTGATTTTTACCAGATGAACAATTTGAAACTGGCGTTAAGCGAATTACGCGGAAGACGACGTCGCAGGGGTTCAACTTGATACGGTGCCGTATCGTCGACGACCCGGCGAACTCCTCGAGCGATGTTACGGTGTGCTACACCTTGCCCATTGACTCTGCTCCCGAGCTCTATCTCACGTAAGCTTGAATTTTTGCTGCAAATAGTAAATCAAGATTGAATCTTTTGTGTCCTTTGATCATGCTGAAGTTGGAATTCGAAAACCCAAGAGCTCAATTTTGTTGATAGATGGTGCATTGATGTGAAAATGGAGATTTTTGATTAAAGGGTCTTTTTTTATATACATTCTTGATGATATTTGCATTGGATTAATGGAAGTTTTCGCTTACTTTCGCAGTCAAAGAGTGACTGACCACGCTGAACTCAGTGATTTTGAGATTTGTAATGCGTACAATATTGACAATACCGGCCTTGTTTGTAAGTTCTGATTTATAGAAGTTGGCTATACATCTTACTATCTCTGGAGTTCGGAATAAGCTTTTTCATTTTTAATGTATCGTGATCGGGTTGTTCTACAGGTCAATGGCCCTCGGAAGAGGTTCTTGCATATTACTGTTTGTCTCATGCAGACATGTTCAGGTTCATATACTAGTACTCGCATTGCTATTTTCGATACTTTGTCTGATTGTGAGTTTTCTATGGTAATTGCTTTATGTTATCTTTCTACTTTAGGTCCAAGAGAGTACTTGAGCTTGGGTCCGGGTACGGCTTAGCTGGTTTAGTTATTGCAGCAGTCACTGAGGCATCGGAAGTTGTAATTTCAGATGGAAATCCCCAAGTAGTTAACTGTATCCTGATCATAAGGTGCTAGAGGTTAATAAAAATGTGGATTATATTTGTAGGAAATATCTATAAAACAAGTTGGCTTATATGATTTTTTTCAAATGTTGCCTCTGAACAATGAATACCTGAAGCTTTTACATTGATTTTATCAAATTGTTATTAGTAAATTTGGAAATATCTACTCGTCTCTCTTATTGTATCGAAGTAAGGTGGATCATGATCTTTTAGTCCTGCTTCCTTAATATTTAGATATTCAGCGCAATGTTGATGCCAACAGTAAAGCATTTGGTGGTACAAGAGTGAAGTCTATGATGTTGCACTGGAATCAGGACAAGATCTCAAATATCTGTAGCACTTTTGATCTCATCGTTGCTAGTGACTGGTATGTTCCTTTTGCTTTCAAATTTCCATTTTAACAATCTGTTCAATTGTGCATGATGTTCTTCTACCTTTTCGTTAGACCTTGATGGGGTATTATCGATTCTAGATCATCATTTTGTAATATTATGCATGAATACGCATAAATGGACAATAACATGCTGTGAAATTTTTTGCTTTATGTTGCTTATATTTTTTAACTTGACATATCATGTTCACAGCACTTTTTTTAAGGAATTCCACAATGGACTTGCTCAAATTATCAAATTCATGTTGGAAAAGGCACATCACGCCGAAGCTATATTCTTCAGTCCTAAAAGGGGCGACTCGTTGGACAAGTTCCTAGAGAAAATTAAAGAAACTGGTTTGTGCTTCAGCATAACAGAGAATTATGATGCAGAAATTTGGAAGCATCATAAGGAGTTTATGGATGGTTCTGGTTCCTGGCCCAGCTATCAAGAAGATCACTGCTACCCTTTATTGATCAGAATTACAGTATGAACTTCTAGACCTATATCCTATTTCAGGCAAAATACATTCCGACTCTGGAGGAATCAAATTTTGTTTGCTGCCCTGTGTGGTAGCATGTATTTAGTGCACTAATTAGTTTACGGAAATAGGATGTGCAATGTACAGCCTAAATTGGGTTTGTTGTTGGTCCTCAATTGGTGGGTTAAGAGCCATAGTCCACTTAAAACTGCATAGTCCTCCCAGATAATCATCCTCCCTGATTTTTGGGTACCAATTGAAATGAAAAGAATAGCTGTACCATTTGTGGTTATTGTAAATTATTTGTGATTTCCTTTTAGTGTATTGGTCATTGTACTGGAAGAATGAGATTGCTTTTTCTGACTGATACAATATACTAAGGATTTCCATTTCAGCATGATCGTTGAAAGTTTTGAACTTTTGTCTGGAGATTCCTTATCTTTATCTGATCATCTAGTCATGTGATTAGCTTTTGGATATAGCTGTCCATGACCAAACGATCACATGGACAGTAAAGGACGCTGCTCATGAACAATAAGAAGTATACTCTTTGGATCATTTAAACTAACCTTTTTTCCGAGTGGGAGATTACTTGTTTGCTTTGGGGTTAAGTGTCACTGCAGGCGCAAGTAAATGAACAAGCCTTGTCTGCAGAACAAAAAAGTGACGTGCCCTGGCTCAAATCGTTAGCTTGTATAAAGGTGAGTCTATCTCCTTCCACTCTTCCTCTACGCTAGTTGATTCTGTTTGTATGATCTTTTGACTTCTTGACCTGAAAATTGCTCTAATTGCAATACAACTTTTCTGAAGAAGCAATAAAAATTTATGAGGATTGATTAGTTTTCTGCCTGATTTGAGAATATGGTTCAGCTTTGGGAATGATATATTAGGCTTGGGAACTTGAGTGCTGGACCATCTTCATCTTCTTTGTGAAGTCATTGCATTGTCTTGTCTCTCATACGTGGCGCTTGTTTGTTGGCGCACAAAGAAAAAGATTAATAGCAAAATGGGTTTTAATTCTTTGAGGTGTCATATTTAACATTTTCTCTTCTTCTCTACTGCTTTTTCTTTACCAACATATGGTAAATTAGATCATGCAGCTTTCTGATTTTGATACATTTTGAAAAGATGGAATCGCAAAGCACCATTGAAAAATGGACCGCAGTCGTCATCAAATATCAATCATCATCTTATCTCAAAGAAAAAGTTGATATGTTTGTCTTCGTAATGCTTGGTCTGTAAGGTTTCCCCACACAAGTTGAAGAATTTCCTCTTATATGCATACAAATCCAGGATGTCAAGCTCGAAAGGGCGGCAATTGGACCATACTTGCATTGGCTTTTTGGGCTTGTTTGCTTGCTTGAAGAAGTAATTATAACCATATTCTATCTAGGATCTCCCCCACAAAGAAGAAAGAGGAAGAAGAAGAACCATTCAGAGTAGTCATGAATTGAAATCACATATTTTCCTTTTGGCTTTCAGGGTGTGCTGATATTTAAGTTTGCAGCCAATCAGCCATGTTGACAGCATCCTGCCGATTCGCCGTGCTGCACGTTGACATCGAAAAGTGCTTGCATAAGCAGGTTACGATGTGTAAGTTACATGCAATTCTTCTGTATGCCGGTCACACGAGCACAACAGTAACAGGGGACCTTTGAATTCTTTAGACCCCCATGGTGTGAGAGCCTGTCGTGATAAAGAATTTTCGTAGGAAACCGGCATCCAAAAGTGAATTATCATTATCATTGTGTCACAACACGTGATTGATGCAGACCTAACTCTTCATTATGCTGGAGAAAAATCTGGCCTAAATATCTTAAATAGTTAGATTCATTTTCCTCTGTAAGAAAACATAACCTACATACGATTTCAGCCAGGTGAAAAAGAAGCACAGTTTTATTTCTAAACAAATGCTAATGCCTTACACAGTATACATGTATGGAACACAAAATTAAATATGCGGAATTCGGAAGTGGGTGGGTTGAAATCCTTTGATTCTGTCAACTTTGCAATGATGTTAATGCTCTGCTTTCTCTAGGGTTCTCAAAGATGCCCAAATAGTGGACCAAATGGAACATCATGAGTGGTGTGGTTGCTAGTGACTACTACGACTGTGAAAATGAGAGGGCCAAGAGGACCAAAATCAACAAGCTTTGGAGAGCTATGAAGGGTTGGCTTCTTGCTGAATCTCCGGCAGCCAGATTCGCTAGCAATGTAGCGCCCATTGCATCTGACCCGGAATCCGATCCCGACGCTGATCCATTACTTGTTGGTGAAGAGGAACTCGCAGATTTTAGACTGCACAAAAACATAACTGATTAGTAGACATTCTGACATGTTATTTTACTCGACCTAAGTTAGTAACAACATAACATTAAGCAACATTAATTGGTGACGCCATGCTTACCTCGGAGTAAGTGAAGCGCAAAATGTGACCGTATAATCCGCACCCATACACGTGAACGTACTCGATGCATCGTCATAAGCGTAGCTATACGATTTAGGACACGCCGACTTAAACAACTGCGAGTACATCGACGGCTTGCACGTCGACGGCGAACCGTACTCGCCGTTGCAGCAATACTCTGGACTCCCGAACGCGTCACATGCACTCTTACACGCGCCGCCGCCTGCGACGCTCAGCTCCGCCGGGCACCTAAGGTTGAGGTCTGTAACGCAACCCGTGGACGCGCACGCACCTGATCCCCCACTCCCTTCAACGATCATGGGCAAGTTGTAACCGTCCACGAGGCTGACGTCATAGAAGTCTTGAGAACCCGAGCCGAGTGTGAACTCGGCTAAAGTGGCGGGCGGTGCGGCTCCAGCTCCGTTGCACTCTAGCTGGCCCGACCCGCAATCGCCGGTTGAGCATGAACCGCTGCCGGAACCGTCGAAGTTGCAGCCCGTTCGGCCCCAGAACCGACCGGACCAGCCGGTCGGCGCCTGGAAAGTGCGGGAACCGCCTTTGGTTAGCTCGAATCCTGTGCTGTCCAGCTTGGGGCTGCCGGCGCTGGCGAGAATTCCGGGCCAAACTGTATGATCACATTTGTTTACGAATGTGAATGTAGCTGCTGAGACGCCTGCAAACCAAAACAATGAAAACAGAGAAACAGAGGAAAATGATCAGATTATGAATATTTCGATTGTGTTATGAAATTTTGAAAGAAACCCAAGTAGTGAAATGGATCCTATTGCTGGAATTTTGAGTTTTTAACAGAGAAGAATGGTGAAGTTATGAATATTTTGATTGAATAATGGAAATGTGAGAGTAACCAAGGTGGTGAAATTGATGGAGCTGTTCAAAGTTGATGCCTTTACCTTTGGAAATGATGATAAGAAGGAAGGTGAGGCAGTAGGAAATTAGAGTATCCATGAAGATGTTTGGTTAAATTTGGTCAACTTAGATTTTGTGAATTGGTATGTAATGTGGGATGTGAAATGTGCAGAGAATGTTTGGGTTTATTTTCAGACTCTCTGCAAATGGGATGAAATGTTGTGTGGGAGAAAGAGGTGGGAAGAGGAGGAGGGAGGAGGGGGAATCTTAAAACATCAGCTGGGATTCTATATATAGAAATTGCAAAATGTGATAGCAGTAAAAGTATCACTATCACCGCCCAACTCTCATGAAACAATTTTTTTCTTGTTCTCAAAAACACCTGCCAATTAGTTGTGAGCGTAGTATTGTGAAAATGACTTAAAAATATCTGATTCGTTTGTGTAAAGATCATGTATTATCTCTGGAGATTAGCTGTAACTTGCTCGAGTGGCAGCTTACTGTTTGCTATTGCTTTTCCTTTGACAGTAGTGCAATTTTTTTACCTACTTGAGTTGGTTGAGTGCAGTTGTCTAATTCGACTCTAGCAAGTTATAAGAAGCCCAAATAACGTATAATTTAATATTAATTTTACTAAAAATGTATTATGCTCTAATTATTATTGTGAGTCGAATTTGAATATTCTTCCAATAAATAGAGAGAAAGTATCACAAGATCATGTGCTAGACTTACTATATTCCATTTTCTTGATAAAAACTATATCTTGATACGAGAGATTACTTAAGTAATTTGAGTACAAACATCTGAATTTATATTACTTAAACTACAAGCTAATTTGGCATATATTGCCTGCTTCAACAACAACCCATGACCTATGAAAAATAAGCCTAGCATGTAATTAATATGAAGAGAAGACCATGGCGAAAGGTTGAGGGGAATATTAGTGGAGTCAAAAGGCACTAGGAGCCACACCGTGTTCACTAATCTTAGTGGGGTTTAGTGGCGTTCCAAATTGCTCAAGTTGATTCTCCTAATTCATGAACACAAAATAGGAATAATCACATGCAAATATATTGCATAAATCAAGGGGACAATGGCCTCTGTGTCAAGTGTTAGGAGGCAAATCACATGGGGATACGGCGGCAGCTTTATTATCCGGCCAATTGCGGTGTTTGGCTTCATGTGCTTGCATGATCTAAAGTCAAAATGATCCAGTCACCTAGCACCATCTAGATAAATTCAGTTGAAAGACGGTTAATTTGGTTTGAGAGTAGTCAAATACGTTTCTTTCTAGAAGTGATTTTGGTTCGGTGATTTTGGTCCGGACAAATAGGTTAATAGTGATCTTGTCTGGTACAATGGCTAAGAAAGAAAAAATTGATAAAACGAGTTGTGAATGACCAAGTCCAACAAGTCCACATGGCTGATGTACTTGTATTGGCAGTTAAAGAACCTTATGGAAAGATCATGCACCATTTTTGTATCCAAAGTTCGTTGGATCGTTTCAATCAAATATTTATATTTCAACTTCTTTAGCTTTTCAGTGGGACAACATTGTCTACCTTTGCATGTGGCAATGTCATGTTATGTATTTCAGAAAATAAGCTCTTTCTTAAGTTTAAAGTAAAATTCGATTTCAAGAGACTTTTATGTCACGAGTGCAATTATTATTATTTTTAATTTTTTTTTTTTACCATTTGATTGTCATGAGTACAATGTCATTTTTCTTGGATCCATATCACATGATTGATAATGTGAGAAAAAGAAATAAGAAACTCCCAAAGAGATTTTCTTGATTAAGGCCACCCTTCTTAATTAGTGGATTCTTGACCTATTGTTTTCGGGTTATCATGACCAAATCCATGCTTTTCAAACTTTAATAAGTAAAATATTTGGACTTTGAATGCAAGTTGTCACCTTAAGTTGTTTTCTGACTCATGAGTAGTGTGTAGTTACGGTTAATGTGTGCTAAACGCCAAATTTGAGTATGCTCAAGACTCACGAAAAGAGGAAAGTGAAAAATGTGAATATGACAGGAGTGACTTGAGTGACTTCATCATCTGGGTTGCGTCCTTGAGTTGGGCCAACATCTCAAGCCCAGTGCAAACATGAGTTATTTCGTGCTGGCCCGTTATTGTGTGAACTTGAACCTTTTACAACATTTTAAAAAAGAATTGTTCTTTCAAATCAATTTTTTTTTTCAAATCAAGTATGTGGAGCTCACGCACGTGACTGTGGTAATTGTAACAATAATATTAAATTGTAAGAAAAAAAAACTTGTTAGGGCTGTCGAAGAGCAAGCGGGATTCACTCCTCTATTTTTAAGGAGTCTTTTCTTGGAGCTAGAGCATCTAGCAAAACGCAATTCGTTGAGGGAAAAAAAAAAAGAAGAGAAAGAAAGGGAAGTTTTGTCTTTCTTTCAATAAAAATAAGAGGTTGATTTTGTCAGAAAATAAAGTAAGTTTCAGTGAAGGTTTCGCGGGGGAGGAACGCTCAGCTAGAGGAGCTCGTGGGGAGGTTGAGATCGGTAAGCGGCCATTGCGAGGGGTGTCAGAGTCAATTAGTGTTTTTGGTAATACTATTACCCACATAGTAGATTTTGGTAAAAGCCCTTTTTAAAAATACATACACTCATTAAATAAATAAATATAAAATCATAAATATATTGGTATAAATGAGAATTGTTTCGTTTTCCTCTGGGTAATTAATGAAACTCTAACTCGAGCTTTCCTCATCCTAGAGAAATATAAAGAGAAATGAGTAGTGTGAAATTATATCTTAATTACGAGAAAAATTGAATTATCATCAGTTGATGGTACTATTAAATATGATTCTGTCAATACCTTTATGCGATCAGGTGATAGGTTATATGTCGTGTAAAGTTGTTCATGTATGGATAAGATTCTCAACTTTTTTTTTCTTTTTCATCAGCATCGATCGATCATCCCTTTGTTTTGTTTTTGATTCATCAAACTTTTGGGAAAGAGAATTGTACGTCACCCAACCCACCATACATGTTTATAACTTTTGATGCTAAAAAACATTCCTTCTCAAGAAAGACTTTCGCATTGGGAATCCTTTTGTTTTTTTAAGATGGTATTATGATTAATGGTGAAAAGGGTAAAAGGGAAGATCAGGCAGTTCACACTAAAGGTGGCATAATTAGGCAGACAAGATAACTATGTCAAGTCAAGAATGAGGCTTTTAGGAACAAGAAAATAGGATGAAAACTCCAGAGTCATATTGATAAAGAGTTGTTTTAGTTTTTCTTATCAAGATATAGTTATTAAAAGTTCTTTTCTACTTATGTATTGAAACTTTATTGGAATCAACAGTTGAGAGTCGTGTATGAACGATTAATATGCCAACAAAATGATTTGCAGTGCGTTTAAGCAAATTTTTTTCTAACATTTGACCACAAGATCAATTTGAATTACAATGGCGCATGAAGTAGGCGCCTATTGAAAATCGAAGTTGAGGTTCCACTCTACTTATGAATATATGCAAGTTTCTTTCACTATAGGTTATGAT
This sequence comes from Spiraea crenata, assembly GCA_033992175.1. NCBI lineage: Eukaryota > Viridiplantae > Streptophyta > Magnoliopsida > Rosales > Rosaceae > Spiraea > Spiraea crenata. Next base: position 7,416,349 of record JAVBHV010000052.1, on the reverse strand, counting down.
ATGAGTTTGAGATGTTATGATCTATATGGTTTAATATAACGATGAATAAATATATGGACTTTTAAGTGGCCCCAAATAGTACAATTCTCTATTTTGCTTGTGATAATAAGGGTAAGATAATGAAACTCAAAGCCTCAAGTAATGTGGTAAAAAAATCTTAACTAATTGAGATTAATTGAGCTATCATGTCTTGCTTTTGCTTCTTCAATTGAACATGCATCTAAACCATTTTAGCCAAATTATAAGATTCTTTGACTGTTTTGGCATCCTCGTGAGGTGGCACATTGGACTTTCTAGCCAAGCCCACTAAAATGTCTGCTATAAAACCCCATGATATAAAACTTGCTTTCAGACCTCAACAAAAGTTCAATTTGGTTGCTTATCGAATTGAAAGAGCTACCAGAATTTCCAACTTCTTTCATTGCATTATTTAGAAGGAAAGTGATTGTGTTGAATGAATTTAGCAGCCATGAAAATCAAGTGTGAAGTCCAATAATTCTTCTTTGATTAAATTCAACACAGATAAGAGATACTTTGCGTACAACCAAAATATTTGAGTTTTCTATGTTTTTGTATGAATATCAACTGATTATTTGTTGCTTACCAAAACTTAGAATCTCTTTTGATCTTTCTATATGGACATGGTCCAAAAAAATACACATTTTACATGCCTTACAAAGTGCATGAATCGTAATACCTCTATCAATGTACACGACTTACAGTAACACTAACCTCATTGTACATGCATCTGTATGTGTAAGGTTTTTTTTTTTTTTTTTCATTTACAGATGTTTAGAGCCACATTTTAATGTTGGTGGACTTTCTAGCCAAGCCCACTAAAATGTCTGCTATAAGACCCCATGATATAAAACTTGCTTTTAGACCTCAACAAAAGTTCAATTTGGGTGCTTATCGAATTGAAAGAGCCACCAGAATTTCCAGCTTCTTTTCATTGCATTAGTCAGAATGAAAGTGATTGTGTTGGATGAATTTTGCAAGGCTAAGAAAATCAAGTGTGAAGTCTAATAATTCTTCTTTGATTAAATTCAACACAGATAAGAGATACTTTGCATACAGCCAAAATATTTGAGTTTTCACATGTTTTTGTGAGAACAGCAACTGATATTATTCGTCGCATACCAAAACTTAGAATCTCTTTTTGATCTTTCTATATGGATTTGGTCCAAAAATACACATTTTGCATGCCTTACAAAGTGCATGAATCATAATATCTCTATCAACGTACACGACTTACAATAACACTAGCATAATTGTACATGCATACACGTATGCGTGAAGCTTTTTTTCATTGACGGAGGCTTCGAGCCACATTTTAATATCGTTGGTTTTCATCTCGAATGGTGCTAACAATAAAATCTCTAAACTTAGTGGAAAAAATAAAGATTAATTCAGGAAGTAAACTTTAACAATCCAAATTTTATATGAATTGGAAAAGATAATTCTGCCATCTTATAATAAGATTCTTATTGTTGTGAAAAGCTCAATCAATGCGAACATTTTGGTTTGGTACGTACGATTATTGAAAATTGGCCTAGCAGTATGTGATCACAAATGAACAAAACATATTCTTTATAAATGATAACAGAATATGCATACCACATGCAAACTCGACAGCTGTTGCTTGCTTGACCTAATTGGTGTTTGTTAAGGCTAAGGAAATAAGGTGAGGATTAGGAAACTAGAAAGAATGTAAAGCTTTACTGTTGAGGAAATGTTAGAAGCAATTTGTGGAATTAAAGTTTTGTAAAGGAAAATTGAAAGAATAGAAATGGAATTTGGAAATGAGCATGGCCAACCAAGTTTGTCAGCTTTCCATGCCTGTATCATTGTAATGTCTAGGTGTTAAAAGCCACTTAATTGATCAACCTTTTTATCCACCACTAACTATTACCAAAAGCAAATTTTTATCCACTCAAATTCAATTTTCTATAGCCGAAAGGGAGAATCATATATCAACTCTATCATCACACTAATTCAATGTCAATTGAGCTTCTCATTTGTTGTTTACCGAAGTAGGATCACAGACAGACGGCAGATAATACCCATTACAAGTTTTACTGCCCAATAACCAATACAAAGGTCAGCTATAGGATCTTTCCGAAAATAGATTCCTATTCGAAAAGTAACCGTATGCATGGATAAGCACTTCTATTTATTCTAATAGCATTTTTTATAGTTCGTAATAGACCCTAATACATCATGGTTGCATGCATTCATTTTATTATTCCTAAATTTTGTTGCATGAATCTCCACTCTCTAGTGAAGTGAGGTACCAAAATTAAGCAAAAAACATGCGTGATGCATGCTGCACCACAAAAGACAAACAAACTAACAATCCATTTTTTAGAATCTTGTACTAATAAATCTGTAAATGACATCAGCATTTCATCCAAAACAGAAAAATTTAAATTATCAGCACACCAAGAGACAAAATAAAAACAGTAAAGTAGTCAACTCAAATACCATATAGTACACTCACAAGCGAATTGTGCTATTAATCAACTCATCTTCTTGGACTAGCTGCAAAAGAACTACATTTCCAGCTAATTATTCTATCTACTCTACTATATGTTATTCACATAATACAATCTGATCAATATTGAAATGACAAAAATAATTAAAGAAAAAAGAGATGAAACTATGACAGCGAAAGTAAAAGCTCTCATTTTGTGCCTTAAATCCGACGACGTGGATCTTCATGTATATGTGCTTGTTTGTATCATTAAAGTTTGCACACAAAGTTGTTCAATCTGGCGCTGATGATTTTCTAGATTATATCTCTGCTAGATATAGTCACGTAATATAATTGGTCATCTGCAATACTCTATGACAATTGTTAGGACTAGGTAGCGGTGAAACGGTATTGCCCCCATAAACTCCGAAACAGCTTTGTATTGCTTTCGATGGAAATTGTGGCCGCATGCTTTCTCCGATGTCAACTCTCGGAAGAGATATTAATTTCAGTGTTGAAAACTTCAAAGGAGCATCAAAACAGAAACATCAACCGCCAAGCAGCTGCACCCGCCAAAACAGTGGCGACAGAAACGAAAAAAGTCGGCGCCGCAATACGTGAGCTGGCTGAGATAGCGACCGCTACTGGGTTTTGCCCGTTCGATGACTTCACACTGCAGGCCCACCGCCAAATTCAATCAGAACAAAGAAAAATGCAATTTGAAATAAAATAACAATATACAAAATTTGTTTCGAAAATTATAAAGTACGGACGGTGCAATGATAAACGCAAATGTCAATTATTAAAGACAAACGTGATAACATGTCTTATTATCTTGGGATTGACAATGCCAACCGACCCACATGAATTTATTTAGTCTCAACACTTTCTCCAATTCAGGGGGCAAAATAGATTTTTGTAGAGTTGGCAAAATAGAATTTTGTCAATTACTCTAATATGTCACAAATTGTAAAAATTTCAGACAAATTTCAATCTAAATGTCACAGTTTCCAAGGTGAAGATTATATTAATTGTTACCTGGTGCTGGTGGAAGGTCCGGGGCAGAAAGTGATGATATAATTGGCGGAAGCACAAGTGAATGTGCTGGTGCCGTCATCGTACGCATAGCTATAAGCTTTTGGGCACGCATTTTTAAAAAACTCCGAGTATGAACTGGGCTTGCACGTATCCGGCGTTGCGTAGGCCCCACTGCAGCAGTACTGTGGGTCCGCAAACGCCTCGCACGCGCTCTTACACGCCACGCTCTCCTCACCCGCCGCCGTCACCTTCAGCTCCGTCGGACACCCGACGTTCAAGTCCACCATGCATCCGGTGTTAGTGCAGTTGCCGCCCGTCCCGCCTTCCGGTACCACCGTCATTGGGAGGTTGTAGCCGTCGACTAAGCTGACGTCGTAAAAGTCCAAGCCGTTGGCACCGTTTAGCGTGAACTCTGCCAGAGTCGCTGGTGGCACTGCCCCACCGCCTGCACATTCCACTGTGGAAGATCCGCAATCGCCTGTCAGGCAGGTGAACTTGCCCGTGGTCGGGTCCTGAGAGCAATGGGACCGCCCCCATAATCGACCTGACCACGAGGTGGGGACAGGAAACGTGCCCGGACTACCAGAGTTAGCGCGAAACCAGTAGTGGGCAGCTGGTCCGTCCCCGCACTCGATAAAATCCCGGGCCATATTGTGTTGCTACACTTGTTTGTAATCGTGAACGTTGCCGAATAGCCTCCTGTGATTTTCACAAACACATGGTTATGGTATGCATAAGCGCTATAACAATTTTATTGACTAAAAAGTAGAGTGAAAAAATTAGTGGGTTTTGGAGATTTACCTGAAATGGATTGAAGGAGACAGAGGGAGAATAGAAAGAATGAAACTTTTTTATGGGAAGCCATTGAAAATGAATGTGTTTCTTTCTTTTTGGTTGGGTGAGATTAGTATTTATAGAGGTATGTAGTGTACGTCATGTAGGGAAAATACATACGGTGGGGCCAGGTGCAGTGCCCAAGTTGAGGTCGGCAACTGTGTTTTTGGTAACTCGGATTTTAGTGGTGGCATCTTGTGGAGAAGAAAGAGCTATTGGAGGTATGCAAAGGGCTTTCATTTTGCTATTAGTTTTGTCGATTTTGATTAATTAATTTATTGATAAGAGATTCCCAAATTCGTTGTTGTGTTAAGGTCGGCTTATATTATTATAAACAACTTAAATTTTTGGCTCCGTATTTCTGGATTTGGAAGTGGTAGGATAAAATGCCGGATCCTGAGCTTCGAGTTTTTGATTTGAAAAACATTATGTCTGCCTTACTCGTGGACTGAAGGAGGACTATTATGTCCGAGGAAGCATGAGTCATGCATTAGGGAGCTGCCACGTGTGATACATTATTGACACTGGTGACTGGTGTCTCCATCTCGAGGTCATGTAGTCGGTTGACAATGTCGGTTCTTCACGTTTGCATGTGCGGTTAACTGTCAATGAGTATGAATCTCCCGATGAAGTAAATGCATGAGATGATTGTTTCCTACCGACCAAACCAAAGATATCCATCCATTTATCATCGCAGATTTAGTAACTTCTTCCCCTGAATTGCATTGCAGAAGATTAGTATTACCGACAATCTAAAAAAGTTATCAATGTAGAGATACGAGCTGGCATAGCTTATAACGGCAAGGTGAACTGACCTATACCGAAAAGGGTAGAGGTTTCTTGCACTAGATTTATCAACTTAAAAATGCTTGAATGTAGTTTTCATGAGCGCAAGCAAAGCAACTTGGGCAACTTGGGTACGTGTCCTCGTCCTCTAAAATCCTTAAGGGCCGTAGTTAAACATTAACCAATAGAGTAAATGGTCTTTCGGTAAGTTGAAAACACAGATTATGGTCAACCCAGAAAATCCAATAAGGTGACAACAACCATCTCTATCATCAGACTCTTTCTATAGTCACTAAAATTTGTCACATTCAGTTTTGTGCGCTTTTGACAAATTTGCAAGGCTTGTAGCGCAAATGATTTGGAACGTTTATAGGTATAAAAAAATTAAATTACTATCTTGATCTCGGAACAAGATTGATGTACAAGCCGAAACCAGACAAGAGCACAAGGGTTTTGGGCCCTGGCTAGAGATATGGGCCTCAAAGCACCTTCATAACTCAAAACAGAGTAGAGTTTGTGGTCAGATCAGCCTTAAAGCCTCTTCTTTCATATAAGGCCACCCCAGTTTTCCAGATTTTGGTTCAAGGATATCCAGTTTCTGATAAACTCTACCTCACCACTCAATTATCCCATATACACATCCTAAGCAGAGATCATCTGACACATTGAACGCATACCTCCGGTACAGAAATACTGGAGAGGGAGACTAGACAGTGCAATAGATAACAGTTAAAGGACAACAACACACTAGCAGCAGCAACAACATTCTAATCTACCCTTCAATACAGGCTCAAAAAAACCAGACAAATAAGAAAGATATACAAGGTTAATAGGACAAGTACCATCAAGGCCAAGCTTAACACCATTGGCTTGTGACTCAAGCTCGTTGGGGGCACAGCTGCTGCTCAAGTCATTTGCAGCCCTACCCCGACCAAGACACTGAAGAGCAAGAGAAAATAACCAGTTGTAAGTCCTAATTCTAAATAGGTGTAGAAATTTTCTAACAATGTTCTGGAAGTTCAATTTCAGTCTTTGGCAAACACAACACCAATGAGTGAACAGGGGAAGCAAAGCAAACCAAAGGCTATGCTCTAACAGAACCTAAACACAAACCAAGACATCATAACTCAGAAATCAAGCCCTAGTGTGTATGCCAATGAGCATTTTCCCTTCTCTACTAAATGCATCGATAATAATTGACTAATCTTTTCTACCAAGTTCCTAACAATGGAAACATCAAAAATTGTTTTCGGAAAACAACAGGAGCTCCATATCCCAATATGCACAGGATGCATTACTCTGAAACAAATTACAATGCCGACATCTAATGAAACAAAGACAGTAGCACTTGCTAGGCTGCAAAAAAAGATGATGAACCGCCTAAATATTAAGGTAGATGAAGACATCTTACTGGAATCGAAAACAACTCAACAGAAGCAACCCACCACGGCAATGAAAGAGTATGTATTGCCACGAGACATAACTATATTCTAATTCAATTTCGCATATGAAGAGCATCGTAAACCAACCACAATGATATGATCAAATAAAGAGAGTAAATATCAAAGATTCACACTTGAAAATAACAACTGCTCAATTAGATAGCTTATCCAAGAGTCATCATCAACAATAAAGGGCACTAACTGTATAGCCCAAACCGCCACATATGTATGTAAAAGGGGAAAACTAGTTTGCCAAAACAATGGCTCAAATCATCCATCACCAAAATCAAAACCCTTTTGCCAAAACATAATATGTATGGAGAACCAAATACTAAAAGACTAAAACTTAACAAAAAAAACCTTAAAATACTTGAAGAGAGTATATTACTATTACCCTCTCCTTTTATTGTTTCCTTCATGCAATTATCCCAGTAGGACACTCCTTCGCAAAATGCCCAGCCTCCCCGCAGTTATAACAGCCACCGCCACCTCCTCCAGAGCTGAATCCATATCGCCCGCCGCGACCACCTCCGCTGCCTCCGCCTCCGCCGCCGCCGCCTCTGTTGCAATCCCTTGCCATGTGGCCATACTCCCCACAGCTATAGCAGCCACCATTGCCCCCACCGCCGCCACCCGCACCGCAATCCCTAGCCAAATGCCCAATTTCACCACACTTGTAGCAACCACCACCGCCACCACCGCCACCACCGGAAGCGCCGCCGCCGATTCCACTTGGGCAGACCCTCGCCATGTGGCCAAATCCACCGCAATTGAAGCACCCGCCTCCACCAGCGCCACCGCCACCTCCGACATTCCCGCCATGGCAATCCCTAGCCATATGCCCAGGCTGGCCGCAATTATAACACCCACCGCCGCTGCTCCCGCTCCTCCTGTCGCCGCCTCTCCATCCGCCTCCGAATCCAGCACCGCCGCCGCGAACACCGCCACCAGACCGATCGAAACTCCCTCCCTTCCTGCTGCCCTGTAACGGCGCGCCGTTAGGGCCTGTGACGTCGACGGCTTTGGTCTTGCCGTCTTCGCCGACGGCGATCGCGAACTCGACGGCCTCGCCCTCGGCGACGGTGCGGAAGCCGTCGGATCGGATCGAGGACTGGTGGACGAAGAGGTCCTCGCCCTCGAGGTCGGGGGTGATGAAGCCGTAGCCCTTCGAGTCGTTGAACCACCGGACCTTCCCGGTCAATCTCTCCTCTGCCATGATTGACAATTGAAAAGCCGCTTCTTCTCGAGAGAGAATTAGAGAATTTGTTTGATGTTGATTAATGCGAGGGTTAGACCACGAGTATTTATATATAGGGGAGAGAAGAGCAGTGGGGCATAAGACAACGATGGGATTTACGAGGATTAATTAATTTCTGAATTAAAAAAACCCTAATCCTTCTCGGACTTGGGCTTCTGCTTGGTTCTACGACATGTAAAATTATGAGTAAAATTATAATTTGCATTATATAATTTAGGTTAAATTTTCATATAATATTTATATTTTTTTTTCTTGTATTACAATACAGGTTATTTTGAAATCTTTACAATTGTATTCTATTAATTGTAAAATTGTCAATATTTTGCTGTTTAGTAATTATGTGGACTATATAGGTTTGATTAAATAGTATTTGAGTAAATGAGTTGTGTATTTGAAGCACAAACCATAGTGCCGAAATTGCTAAAGATACACATTCTCCAATGGCTTGGAGGTACTCGATGTATCCATTGTAGACCATAGACGACATGGAAGAGTGAACATGTGAGTTCCACATAATCCACATCACCAGTGAATAACCGAAAGTTGACAATTCTATAAACACCAAAACGCAATTGCAATGATTTGAAATACATGATACGGAAATGTAAAAAAAAAAATACAAATATCATATCAAAATTTGACCCAAATTACAGTTGCCCTATATTTATTTAGTTAACTTACAAATACTAATCCTTTTTCTTTAGAAAACATTGTGATAGAGTAAGAATAGAACTCTGGTGGACAAAAACAAATCCGATGAGAATCTTGGATCTCGATTGTTTTACTTTCTATCTAATTTGGAGCTAAACGTAAGTGTTAAAAAAAATTTGTATTTTGAGGATGCTTACTAGATTTCATATATGTCAGTGACTCACTAGATTTCCTCTTGATATGCTAATCAATTGTAGCTTGTGGGCACCAATCAAATATAATATAATAAGTTCATTGAACAAAGAATTTTAGTTAGCTGATGATGCAATTCCTCTGCCATAAGGTGTTCTAAGTTATTTGTGCTGTCATATGATATAACTGGAGGTAAACCGAAAAGTCATCACATTAGTATGAGTCCTTCTAGCTGTTGTAACAGCAAAGACATATGACATATTTATTTACTTGAAAGAGCGTAACTAGATGAAACAGCTTCCACTAGACTGTAACATTGGGAGCACAAATTCGATTTTGTTCTGTTTCAATCTGATAACTAAACAATTCCAGAGGCAAAAGTTGAAACAGGCTTCCATTTTTCAGACCCTCAGAAATACAGTTCTTATGGCCATAATTGTCGAGTATAATAAACAGCTTCATTGAAATGGACCAAAAAAGCAGAAAAATTGCAAGGACTGTTACCTATCTACACAGTGCAGTAGAAAGCATTGAAGAATGGCTGTTTTTAAACTTAAAAGAGTAGAGGAGGGGGGATATTTGTACAAAGTGACCGGAAATTAATAGACTTCCACGTTCCATTGCTCTGATTTCTTCAACTGTTTTTTGTAGTCGCTCCAGTCAATGCCTGCAAAATAAATCAAACATGAAAATTTGCTACACAAGGCAAGCCTTCACCCTCAATCCCCAAGGAAAGGAGACCTACACTTATCGAAACACCCCACCCCATCACAAAACATGGTACAGAGGGCACGAAGTCAGAGAAATGCAATCTATAGTCTTACCATCTTTAGCAGCCAATGATACCATGATGTCATCAATACCCTTCTCCATTCCCTTGAGACCACACATGTAGATGTAGGTGTTGTCCTTCTTGAGCAACTCCCATAGCTCTTCTGCATACTGAGCCATTCTAGTCTGGATGTACATTTTCTCGCCCTTCTCGTTGGTTTGCTCTCTGCTGACAGCAAAGTCGAGCCTGAAGTTGTCACCGTTCTTCTCCTTCATTTTCTCGAATTCCTGTAGTCAACAACGATTTCTTAGTGTATCGAGTTGTTTGATCATTTTGGTTCTGGACAGAAAAGAAAGAACAAAAGGGAAAGGACCGAGAATTTGAGAAACTCTTTGGCATTTCTCACCTCCTTGTAGAGCAGTGAGCTACTGGTAGGAACACCCAAGAACAGCCATGCCAAGCCATTGAACTATATATCATGTCAAAAATTTGATCATTCAGTGGATGACGAGTGAATCAAGCAACAAATAAACAGTTGCTAGTACATAATCGCTTAAAGAGTTTGATTTATGATTGTTTTATTCACAACGGCCTCTTTACAAAGAAGTAGGGATGTTTACCTTGTAGTCTTCATGTTTTTCAAAAAACATTTTCCACAAGAATGATCTGAAAGGAGCAATTCCAGTTCCAGTTGCAAGCTGCATTGTAAACAAACTTCGTAAACTGCCAGTGTTCATGAAGGGTTAAGCATTTAGTCTATAGTTTTCTTCCAGAATGCATAGCAGGGAAAATAATTATACCATGATGACGGTTGCATTAGGATCTTTCGGCATGAGCATTTCTTTCCCGACTGGACCTGTGACAGTCACGTCCTTCCCGGGCCTCAAGTCACCTGAAATAGAGGAAGCACAAGCCTGCCTATTCATACTAGAATACTAACTACTTTCAGAAACCTGTTTCTGAGTAGACAGAGAGCAGCATAACTACAAGTCTACAACCTAAAATTAGTTCCTCAATGAAATAACATTATAGAACTAGAGATCTTCGTACTTACACAAAAAGTTTGAACACACTCCTTTGACGATTTCTCCTGCGTCATTGGTGTACACAAGCCGTTTCACGCACAGCGAAACCTGGATTGATCAGGCAGTCGCAACAAACCATCAATTAAATCTCAATTAACAGATGAAAATCGTCTAAAATCGAACCATTATGTTAACAATGGAAGAAAATCCAATTGATTGTACATGAAACTGGTACAGTGTAGCCCTATTAAAAACTCACAGTTTTGGAGTCCCCAAAGTCACCAAGAGCACTGCTGGCAATTGAGTATAACCTCAGCTTGTGAGGCTTCCCATTTTTGGGATCAATACCATCTGGAATTACTCCAATGGACTGCCCTTCTCTGTAGGGGATCTCTCCTGTAAGCAACCCACCAATGCACTAAACTCAATGAAATATTTTACACCAACCAATTAGGCAATTGGTTTCTGAATTAAAATTAGGGGACGAGGCAAGATTAGTTCCTTAGTCAAGGTCAATCTGAAGGAATTAGACATGATCACATACCTTCAGTGCTGAAGACCATGTGCCAGGTCTCTCCAGGAGCATCATCACCTGTGATCTTGGTGTTGAGGAGGACTTTGGCAATGTAAGGGTTCTTGGGCTTGTATTTGTTGACAACCACACCTTCTTCTTGCTTCTTGGACTCCTTCACAACCTTGGCAGCAGCAGGGGCATCAGCCTCAGTGGTCACCTGGGCTCTGATCGAAACAGCTCTCCCATTAGCAGAACCACTGTAGTACAAAGGTACCTGAAAACCCAACAACCCAAGTCACAAAAATCCCTAGAACTTATACATCGACTTGTTTAAGAGCGTTTACTCCTGCACTCGAGGTCCTAAAGTGTGTAATGTGAAATGTTTACCTTTTTAAGGGTAATTCTATCGGGTGAGATTAGTGAGGTCCTGGTGGGGAGAGAGGAGGACTTGGAGGAAGGGAATGAAACGGCAGCAGTTACAGCTGCAGCCATGATTACTGTGATAATGCTGTAGAGGAGGAAGAAGAAGAACAAGAAGAGATAAAAAGAATCAAAATGTGATGTTTTATGGGGTTGTAGTGAACTAGTAATGGGGATCTATTTTGGTTGGTATTTTTTGGATTATAGATTGGTGGTAGAGATTTGAAGACCAATGCAGTGGCAGATGTGAGGATAAGTTTTTTGTGTAATGTATGACTCTCTCGCCCAACCTTGCAAGACACTACAGTGCCATGGATTCACTAAAGATGATGGTGACATTGGTCACATACAAATACTACTGTCCTACTACTTTAACATAGGCACTCCCTACAAGGAAAATATCTTGAGTTCGTTAATCATAAAAGAATGCAATTTGCATTCATATGAATAACGAAATTGAATTTGCAATCTTGCGACTGCCTTTGGATTTACACATTAATACTCAATCGTGTCCTAGCCTACGACTTGATAGGTTATATAAGTTAGCATCAAGAACGATTGTTGTTAATCATTGACCTCACAAAAAAGGTTTACAATTTTGCTAACATCACACATGTGGTGGACTAACACTAGCGCAACTCTAATTTGATATGACATGATTAGTACATAATATGGTGCTCTCATACTACTTGATAACGCTAGCACTAAAACTCCACTAATTTAACGACTGTGCTTTGCAAGCATAATTGCATCACACACGATCGAAAGTCATACAACATATCCGTGGCCCATGAATGATGAGATGGGCTTGGGTCTCCTGCATTTGTATAGGACTGTTCATATTAACGCGGGAGCCCACCTGTTTACATTCACGCGGGAGAACTAAACCGTCAAGCCAATATTCGCGACGAAGCCCAAGATTTGGCCATCAACCCAAATCTGAGCTCTGAAATTGAACCGTCTTTTCCGAATTCGTACGTGCACGTCGCTCCAATTCGGTTTCTTTATGATTGTCTTGATTGCAGTGAATCGGTACTAATATGTATGCCTTTAATTTGTTTGGTTTTGCAGATTATGAGCATATGATCAAACTGAGCTATCACATTTTTTTCGACAAGAAAAAAAGTGAACCAGATTTGAACAGATAATGCATTAGAATTTCATGTTCATCTGTTTTAAAAATGAAGCGTATAATGCAGGAAATTTGGATCGTGGAGGTACCCTTAATTGTTGGTTATTTGAATAGTGTCTGCTTTTATGCACAATTCTTTGTGATTGTTGTTTACGGCCAAATTGGTAACTTTTAATGATCACCTATTATCGGGATAAGGTCTTGTCTCAACCGTATAATTATGTACTTACTTTATGCCATGATTCTATTAATCTACTCTACCTTTCGACCCAAAAAAAGGAATTGGACATCTTCTTAAGGAGTACACTTGTAGTTAGGCTTATTACGTGACAAACGGGTCCAGCTTTATTAAATCTTATACCGGCCTGGTGAGGAGGTCGATCCCTTGGTGGGGTTCAAAGGCGTGCCTCCGATTCTACCAAACGACCCGATTCTTTGTTTCATATGGTATTATATTGCTATTGTCCACCGCACTGGTGATTAGTTTGATTCTGATGCTGCAGAGCAACTCTGTAAACTGGGTCGGTAGTGTCAAATGAGGTACAGAAGCACCCCAAATACCAAGATCTTTTTGCGCAGCGCAACACAATGTAGCCCGCGTGGTTGATGACCATCTTGCGTTCGAAACAGTTCTAGTGCCTATACCCTTGCCAATGCAAGATTAAAAAACATTCAAGTTGAAATGAAAGAAATGGCAGCCAGAGCCCTTATCAGGTTTCACATTGCTCCTTGAGACGGGTTCCGAAGATGCTCAAATATGTATTCTGCCTATGCATTAGATATGATCAGCAAGCGGTAGAGAAAGACGATGAGGGTGAGGAGGAGTGTTTCCAGTGCTAATTCTCCCTCTTATAATGAGCTAGAAGATTCATACTTCCTTGCTCCATTCTGCATCAGAGCCCTTGAAAATTTGGGGAAGACATTTCATACAACGGAGACGGTCAACAACGTGCCCGGAATTTCGAAATGATTGTCACACCTACTATATCGCTACTTATAATATTGTTATTGATGAAGGTAGTTAAGGTTCCACCTTAAAATCAATTAGAAAACAAAGAGTACTGCAACTTGTTATTAGCACTAAGTAGGCTCTTTGAATTACTTCAGTTACAAGGATTGGTTTGGAATATTTTCATCCGACCACATGAATGGATCAATCAAAAGTAAGAAAAATGCTTCTTATGTCATGATATACTTGTTCGTTTCAAGGCACGAAGATATCATGTATTAAAACTTCATGAATTTTAGGCATGAAGCTTTATAAAAAGGAGGAATAGTCAAAGAGAGCGTACTCTTCGTGCACCATATTTCATTCCAAATTCCAGTAATCGAAATGTGAAGTACATAAAGGCTATAGAGATAGTTATATATTGTCCGCATACTTGAGTTTTTTAAAGTACTTAGCCTACTGATCTTTTTGTTTCATGTTGTTATCATTTGTTTCATTAGGTAGAATTACAATGAGATGTTGGAGAAAACTGAAAATCTTTAGTTATTCTTTTCAAAGCACCTTGCTTGGGGCAAGGCAGCGTGCTTGTCTATTTAACTTGTTGGTTGTACGTTTAGGGTCGATAATCCCTTAGAAATAAGTACGAAGTACATTGATATGATGGTTTTTGTGCTAGGAAGTGAAGCAGAGGAATCAATTTGTGCTCCTAGAGATTACATGCAGAGCACTTAATTATGTGGTGAAAACTTTTTTGGTTGGAGCTCCTCGCCAATAATGTATCCAAAACAAGGTTTGCAGCATCCACTTCATCGAACATACAAAGAACTGAGATGAGGCATGATTGTGAATATTTTTTAATGTTCATAAGATTTTCTGCACTCTATAAAATAACTTTTTTTATGCGGTCCAAAAGGAACTGCCAATTTGTCTCGAGTAACTTGCAACTTCCACCATTAACACCAACTTACAAAATCACATTATTTTTCAATCAAACATGCAATTCAAATGTAATTAATGTAAAAGAGTAATTTGAAAATAACTATGATACAAATTTTGAATTGCGGTTGCTTAGTTACGGTTTTGTGTTATTTGACTTTGACCATGGCCGGCCCTACCCTTGGGCAAGCAACTCTCAAGCGTTAGGCTCCTAGTTGGGAAGGGCCCCCGAAAGTTTTTTAGCCTTATATATATGTAGAAGGTCAAATTTTTATAATACTACACTAGCATCTTAGCACACGCTTCCGCATGTGCCAATCTGCATTTTAATTGTAGTATTATATGAAATTGAATATTAAAACACAAAAAAGAAATGAAAATACCCTCACTTAAAAATGGTTTACTTTTGATTTATTGAGGGTATAAATGAAAATCACGTGTTTCACCTCCTTGTATACACTTAGCCTTAAGTATATCAAGTATTTGCTTAAATATATAGATAATTCAAATATTATGCAAAATTTTATTCCAAAATGCTCCAAACTTTTGCTTACTTTGGACCCCAAATTAGACAGGCCTGACTTTGACAAAAAACCCATTTATGATTTTTTTAAAATTTTTTTTAACAGAAGGGCGGCATGATTTTATGAATTTAATTTAATTTTTTTTATAATTTAAGTTCAAATATAAGGGAAGAGGTAGTCACTATACATATTAATTTTCACAGTAATTACCCAATTATACTGTAAACAATATCAAAATCGAACTAGTCGGGAACATTTATGATGTTAGTGGCTCGGAGTCGAGAATATTCATCTTCTCAACCCGGGCCAGCGACGCCCATTTAACAAGCATACATGCACAGACGCAGGCCACACAAAGCCGAACGGATAATGAAACCGTTTGGTTTTGTTCGGGGGAATCAAGGTGAAGAAAAAAATGGCGCGTTTAAATTGTTATCTCTCCCATCGGCAAAATGAAGAATCAAACCCTAAACGACGACTATATGAACGCCTTCATTCTTCAAATTGATTGAATTGTCTTCTTGATCTCTTGTTTAATATTGAAGTGGTAGTCTAGTGGAGTACCTATTGGATCATTTTCCCTATTTGATTTGGTTTCATTTGTTCTGCCTCGTTTGCTCTTTTTCTGAATGTGGAAAATGGATGAAATTGCAACTTCCACCATTAACACCAACTTACAAAATCACATTGTTTTTCACTCAAACATGCAATTCAAATGTAATCAATGTAAAAGTGTAATTTGAAAATAACTACAATGCAAATTTTGAATTGAGGTTGCTTAGTTACTGTTTTGTGTTATTTGACTTTGACAAAAACCCATTTATGATGTTTTTTTTCAGAAGTGAATAGCTAGTCACTATACACAACTATTACAGTAATTAACCAATCATACTCGAAACAAAAATCAAAATTGAACTAGTCGAAACCCTAGTTGTTCTCTCTCAAAAAACCTTGTGGTCGCCGGCCCCTTGCTTTGGATTGGGGTCAGTCGGTCATCCAAATCTTGTTTTCCGCCGCCCTCTCTCCTTATGAGAGTCCAATTTTCCCTCTCCTTTGTGAGTGCCCCTCCCTCTCACCGTAGGAGTTTTGTCCTCTCTTCCATGAGAGCCTCAGCATAGTTCCCGACCTTGTGTTTGGGATGTTCTTGTTCGTTCCCGACCTTGTGTTTGGGAGATTTATTTTTCTTGTATTCTATGTTTTTGGTTTTGTTCTGTTAGGTGTTTGGTTGGGATGTTGAGAGGCATATCATCAATTTCGTCTCATCACCGCTTATGTTTCGCCTGTCGTGGCTCACCGATTCAATCTAGGTCCGGTTGTTTTGTGATAGATGTGTCTTCCGTCGTATCCCTCATCAGTTGTTGTGTGGTCGCTGTCAACGTCGTTGCATCTGCTTGATTCTGATATGACTGTTTCGGTCTAATTTGGTTTTGCAGCAACTTCAATTATTTTGGGTTTAGACTTGTTTGGTGTTGTTTTGTTGTTGGGCCTTTTTTGGATTGGAATTGTTTACTTGAATGTAATTGTCCGTAGTTTGGATGCTTGTGTTTGTCCTCTGGAGTATAGGGCACTCCTTTCATTGTACTTTGCAAGGTTTTTAACGAGGCCCCGGTTTGAATTTGTATATGTATGTATTCCTTGTTTGGTTTTCTGGCAAAATTCTATCAATAAAATTACTATTCTTTTGATTAAAAAAATTGAACTAGTCGGGAACATTTACGATGTTAGTGGCTTGGAGTCGGGAATATTCATCTTCTCAACCCGTCCAACGAGGCCCATTTAACAAGCATACATCCACGGACGCAGGCCACACAAAGCTGGGTCGGGTTGAACAGACAATGAAACCGTTTGGTTTTGTTCGGGGGAATCAAGGCGAAGAAAAAAATGGTGCGTTTAAACTGTTCTCTCTCCCATCCGCAAAATGAGGATTCAAACCCCAAACGACGACTATGTGAATTCCTTCATTCTTCAAATTGATCGAATTCGAAGACTCACTCGGTGAGTTTCCAATAATGGTCTTCTTGATCTCTTGTTTAATATTGAAGTGAAGTGGTAGTCTAGTGGAGAACCTATTGGATCATTTTCCCTATTTGATTTGGTTTCATTTGTTCTGCCTCGTTTGCTCTTTTTACTGAATGTGGAAAATGGGTGAAATTTTTCGTTGGTGTTGGTCTAGTTGCATTCATTTTGATTCGGCTGTAAGTTTTAGCTCTATAGATTGGTTCTCGAATCTGCACGGCGGGATACAATGAGCTCACTCAAACTATGCCAAGTTACGTGCCCATTTTTCTTTACGGTTCGCATCGAAAATGTGAGTTGTATGCACATATATGCCTGTTTTTCTTACGTCAAATTTCATTATTGCAGGTAGCATTTGGCTTGAAGACATGCCTATTTTCCTTGGTGACCACACATTGGTTAGTGACACTACCCAATTCCGATGTCGGGAGGCAATTCATCTGCCAGCTTTTCTTTGATCAAACATGTTGGATCTAATATACTTAAATAAGAGCTACTGCTCACATAAGATTTGTGATGGTGCTTCGTCCTACTAACAGTTGCGCGAGTGAATACGTGGAGCATGATAGTTGACATGTTGTGATGAGTTGTGTTTTTGCTCCCTAAGCAGATAGGATCCTTAATCCTGACTGGTTTAGAGAGATATTGCAGATATCCTTTCAACTCTTTAGCCATGACAGAGTGGAACTCTTCCTCTACCGATTCCCGGTGGTACTTCCGGGAGCCACCTTAAATAGGATGTAGCTGGACATTTCATAGCTGCAGTCACACTGATGGAATTAGATGAAAAGGACTAAAATAGATGTAGTTTTATGGTGGGGGTTTTGAAAACTTATCCCACTTAACTTAGCACTTCAGTACTGAAGCGTTTTTAGGATTTGCTTGGTTCATTTTACTTGTTCAGACAATATACGGTGTGGAAATCTCCGAGCTATCTTTGTTTAAGCTATGCTGTAAGAAAATTATCTGTAAGGTGAATAACAACCGTCTTTAGCACAATCATCAAACTGGGACATACTACACCTGGAAAACTTGTTTGCATTCGCTTCGAGAAGCTAATCAATTAACAAAAAACAGGTAGGAAACTTCTGATAACTCACTTTCTGGCCTTTACACTGTCTACCATCTTTAACAACAATAAATAACAAATAGGGGTCTTGGGTTGGAAATGGACAAAGTTGAAAGAAGGCTTTCATTTGACTGGGAAATAATTTGTAACTTACAGTTTATGTACACTCAATGAGAATGATAAAACTGAAACAAAATAATGGAATTTCTTTTTGCAGGAATCGGAAGGAAACGACCTTTCTTTAGAATCACTTGAATCCCCTCGATCCCCTGGACTGGTAAAGATCCAACCGACTCTTAGCCTCTTGTAGCAATGTTTCCAATCCTTCATCTTGAGTCATATACGATTGCTTGGATGCCCATACAAGCACGGTGAGCACCTCCGCCTTGGCGAGTTCTTCGCTGTCTGGTACATGAAGCGCAATGTAGCACATGAGCACCAAGGCAGGAATCTGCACAATTTGTTCCCCGAAATACACAAGCTGAATCAAGTGCTTAGCACCTCCGGCACTTATGAGTGCCTTGCAATGGTCAAGGTGAAGATAGTTGTCTGTACAGGCAAACTTTGTGAGGGCAATGCTAGCCTCCCTGGTAACCTCAGCTTCCCTTTCGTCGAGAAGCCTCACCAATGGACCAATCATCCTTGTCTCAGTTGCCCGAAACGTCCTTGCCAAGTTCCCAATAGCTTTGATGCAGGGAATCAGGAGGTCTGAATCTACATCAGCCTTCTCAGTAATCTTCTGCAACTGATCAACCACAGACTTGCAAGCCGGAGAATTAGGCTTGAAGGCAGACCGTCTCAACTCAGCGTCTTTCTCCGCCACCGCAGTGATCTCCATCAACGCCAAGGCGGAATTGAGCTGAACATCTTCCGAGCCCTTCTCCAGCAGCACTGCAAAGCACAACAACGCTCTCGATTCCGTGATGCTACGGCAAATAGGGGAATTCCCCCTAGCCAGCTGCCAAAGTGCTCTAGCCGCCATTGCTTTCATCTTGGCCTTGGTGGCAGGGTCTTCCAATTCCCTCCCCTTGATGCTAGTCCCGGAAAGATTATGAAGATGGTGGGATTGCTGGTGAGTCTGCTTCACATTGCTATTGCTGCTGCCGTTGCTCTTAGCAATGCTGGCTTGACTAGCACCATTAACCACCAGCTGGTCCGGCTTCGTCCCGCCCTGCATTGCCATGGTACTAGCAACCACATTGTGCATCTGATTCGGAATTCGATTCCCCAACGGATAAGGCATATGACTATAGCCCTGCTTATCATCATCTTCACTCAACTTATTCATATGATTATTCGCGGCATGCGAATTATTAGTAGCCACCACAACAGCATGGATCGATGTGGCCTTATTGTAAGTAATAGCATACTTGCTATGCTCCTGGACAGTTTCGAAAGCAAGGTGACTAACCAACAGCCTTATGATATTGTGCTGCGCGAAAAGATCCTGGCATTTCGGGTAATGCCCCGCCAGCTCCGCCACCGCCTGAGCCACCATTGCCTGAACTTTCATCGGACCTTCCTTTAAAATTTTCGAGAAAACGGAACAAACTCCGGCATGTATCATGTGCTCCACGCTCTCCGGGTCCCGCCCCAGCAGCCCAAGCGCCTCGGCTGCATACTCCTGGCCGTCCATCTTCCCTTCCTTGATCAGCTTCAACAACGGCCCAACGCCGCCTTCCTCAATTATCAACTTCCCGTACCGATCGTTGTCCTTCGCCAGCGAGACCAGCGACGCCGCCGCGTCGGCCCGGTCGTCCACCGACCCAGTATGCAGGATCGCGATCTGCTCCCAAATGAGGCACAAGATGGGCTCGTTCGCAGCGATCGGCGGCAGCCCAAGGTAGCCATCCCGGGTTTCCGCCGGAGCCGAGACCCGGAGCAGCCACGACAGGTCGCCGATGGAGTTCTCGAGCTGGGCCGACATCTTGCGGAACTGGGCCGCGGGGATTATGATGAAGACGCGCTTCATGATGCCGTTGGCCCGGCATTTGAGGACGAGGGATAAGGCCTTGTCGAGGACTTGCTCCGTCTCGTCGATGATCCGCCGGGTGGGCCGCTCGTAGAGGTCGGAGCTGGCCCGCGCCGCCTGCCGGAGCAGACCCGCGAGCCTTTCGGTCTTGGATTTGAGCTCCAGGCACTCCTGTTTCGATGAGCTGGCTTCGTCTGCGGCTTTGGTGACTTGGTCAGCTAGCTGGATCGGCTTCGCCAAGATTTGCTTCACTATGTCCGCCATGGCCGGCGCGGCGGACCAACTGCCCGGAAGGTGTTCGATGAAATTGCTGAAACGCCCAAAAACCAGAAAGTAGGTCAATCAAGAGCAATGGGTCTTCTGGGCTCGATCTATGAACTCGTTTTCGGGGCTTGATTTCTGGGGAAGAAGATGGAGATTTCTTCGAGCAGAGAAATCAGAAGAAAACTTGTGTGCCTTTTGGGTTTGAGATTTTTACAGTTTTTGTTGCAGAACTTCGTTGTTGCGAAGAGGTGGGGCGGAATAGTCTTTATCGACGAGCTTTACAAGGTCTCAGGTCAAACGCGTTTTTCTTCTTATATAAACAGTCTGACCTCTTTTCATTTCATTGGTTTTTTTATTTCTTTATAAAAATAATTATTTTTCCATTGGATTTGAGATGAGGACAAGATCGAAGATGTGTTTGCACAAGCAACACTTGGATTTTTTCACCAGCGAATTTACTAATCAGGCTTCTAAATGATTTGCGAGTGTACGACATTTGTTTGCTTTTCAGCCTAAATAGATCGTGTAACAGGATCATATTAGATGCATGAATAGGGGTGGGAAAACCCAATCCAAAACCCGAAGCCCAACCTGAAATCGACTCGAAAAACTCTACTAGGCCGGGCTTGATTTGCAAATCCGGCCCGCAGTGTAAAAAGCCCGACCCGGCCCAAAGAGATTGGACCCAAGTTCGGGCCCAATTTTTCAAAACCCGACTCGGCCCGAAATAATCCGAATATATACATTTGTTAATCATTTGACAGGTGTCAATGTATTATAGGCTGAAAAAAAGATTACACCTTCATACAATAGAATGTAAACATGCTACAACTTCTCAAATGGATGGCTATGATCAACCCATGAGAATCGGACGGCTCTCAGCAAAACTGGAAAATGGATCCAAGCTCGATCCGTTGCCTTCCGCCGCCACTATCGCGCCTTCCTCCTCCGTTGCTGACGCCGAAGCATCGTTATCATCGTCGCGTCGTCTTCAAGTCTTCGTCGTCAAGTCTCAATTCGGATTGTCATCGTCGTCCCCCACAGAGTCATCGTCGTCATCGTCAAGTCGGCTTCGCCTCAGATTGTCGTCGTCGTCCCCATCTCTTCCAGTCGTCTGCGGAATTGGCCGTCGTCATCGTCTTCGTGATCAACTTCTTCGTCGTCATCGTCTCCTCATCGAAAATTGGTTGTCGTCGGCGTTGGGAAAATTGGTCGGGCTTTACCCGACTCGACTCGAACCCGGCCCGAAATTTCGGGCTCAGAACCCGACCCGACCCGATCTCTTCGGGTTTGTGAATGGGCCTTATTTTGCAAGGCCCGATGACTTCCGGGCTTTTTTCGGTCCCTCCCAAAACCCGGCCCGGCCCGGCCCAATCCCAGCCCTATGCATGAATATAATTGCTGTCTAATCCCTTAAGACTTGGATTTTTTCACTATAGGTGAATTTACTAGTTAGGCTGGTGAATAATTTGAGAGTGTACCACACTTATTTGCTTTTCAGCTTAAACAGACTGTGTGTGTAATAAGATCACATTAGATGCATGAATATAATTGTGTCTAAGAGCAACTTCAATGGGAAGATGTAAAATTGAGAATGTAAATATAAATTTTACAAATCCGGTAGCATCTTGATAGAATATTTTAACATGTAAAATTAATTTGCTCTAGTGAGAAAGTTGTAAAATATTGAGATTAGAAGTTTACATTTCATCTTGAAATTTGCATTCTCTCACTTGGAGAATGAACTCTCAAAATATACGTTCGTTTTTCATACTAATAATTTACATTCTCTCACTGGAATATTTTTTTGGTTAATAATCTTCATTGATTGAATAAAAATGTATTAAATAAATTATACTTTAACAATAATGAGACACATTTTGAAGTATTTGTGTTTTTTTTTTTACATTTTTGGCCAGATAGACAATTTACATTTCACTTTTCTGACCCATTGGAGTAGAAATTTAAAATTAAGAATGTAAATTTGACATTCCGATGAGTTTGCATTTTCTCATTGGAGTTGCTCTGATACCTTAAGGCTTGAATTTTTTCACCAGGGTGAATTTTCTTGTCAAGCTTATAAATGATTTGATAGTGTGCCACATTTGTTGGCTTTTCAGCCTAAATAGGTCGTGAAATAATGTCACATTAGATGCATGAATATAACTGTGTCTAATACAGTAAGGCTTAGATTTTTTTCACCAATGTGAATTTACTGGTCGGATTTGTAGAGTGTACCACATTTGTTTGCTTTTCAACCTAAACATGCCGTGAAATAAGGTTACATTAGATGCATGAATATAATTGTGTCCAATACCTTGAGGTTTTGGCATGACTAGTTACTTAACAAAGCAGCGTATATCTCATGTAATCTTATTTGATGATTTTTTTTATGCGGGTTAATTCATAGTTTTTGACGATTAAATTACCCTCTTAGCTTAAAAACAGCCTATTTGATGGATCCATCCATCTGGCTTTGGAAGGAAGGCTAGTCACTCTTTCCGGGGAAGAAAGATTAATATTAATCGGTAGGCTTAGACCTCCTTACCTTCAGTAATTTTGTGAGCGGGGCATGGTTAGATGACTTAGCTTCTAGGTAACCGGCTCGATTCATGGGTAGCAACATCGTCATAAGAGGCGAATCCCATTGATTCGGAACGGATGCCTCAAAGAGTTCGTAGGAGGTAATTTGTCAAGCATTTACATTTTTGGGTGGTCATTTATTATTTTGTTAGCTTGATGCTTTTTTTTTTTGAAAGGAAATTTGATGCTCACGTACTTGAAAAAATTCAGGTACCATCCATTTGTGTAATATTTCTTTAGTAAAGTATGAATAATTAGATGTGTGATATTTGTCCATAGAAACTGCTGTCAGGCTGTCGCTTCTGAACAACCAGCCAACCCCACCCCCCTCCCTCCCCCACGAGGCCCACTGAGGACGCAGTCATGGAGCATGAGCTCTGTTTGGTTTTGCAGGTGATTCACACTTTGCTGCATATGGTCATTTTTTGCACTGTTAAAAAAGCAACAAACTCCATTATTACTTTTCAATTTCAAAGGTCCCTCTCCAACCAACCAAAATTGATTCATGGAATCCCACACCAACTGGAGCGGATTTGATAGAAGATGCCTTAAAAATTCCCCTTTTCTCTTCAAATTTGTCCAGAAAAACATGTATGAGTTATATCTTTTTTATGGCAACAAAAAGTACATGCATGAGTTTTTTCTTTTTTTTTATCAACGATAAAAATATTTATAATTTATAATTTTTTAAAAGTGGAAAAATAAAATATGTTCTAAATGATCGGTTCTTTTATTCGTTAGTTAATTTAATTTAGCTCATTATTCACTAACTATATTTCATCAACTAATCTTATCCGATCATTACGTTTAAGAAGTTTTAAATTAGGCTTGAAATGAAAAATTTAGTGTTCGCTTGAGTTTGTATCCTTTGGTTGTGCGTAGGGTCAGTTTGACTTTATGAAATTGATAAGTTGATTTGGCATAGTTTACTCACTAAATCTAGTGACAGCACTGCTAATTTGCAATAGGAAGATCCCTTAAATAGTCAGGCTTCCTTATTTAACGCAATATTTTACACTTAATAGTCAGATCTATAGAAGCAAAACGTTACTTTCATGGCTCAGTGTTGTACAATGGAAACCCAAGCACTAGTCTTCTTAATTTCCCCACACACATGATTGGGAATGCGTAACATCACAAAAGTTTCGGGATTGGGATCTCGTTTGAAGGGACTTGAGGCAACTAACCTTTAATGATGTCCCATCTTTTGAAGAGCAATTATATATTTTATTTTTTTAGATCAAATATAGAATGTTTACAATTTACAATGATGTACAACGAGTATATAACCTACCCATAACAGCCCTATTGGCTACAATGTAACATCGACCTTACTGAAAATATCATCGATCTGGCCATCACTGTGAGTCGAACTTGAGACTTCCACAACTGAACGATCAGTCTCACTGAAAATATATCTTATTTTCGCCACTACTGTGAATCGAACCTGAGCCCTTCTCCACAAAAGTGGAGAGGAACTAATCATGTGCAGAGCAATTATGTTTCTAAATGTAGTTATTTTAGCATATTTGAAGTGTATATATATATATATATATATATATATATATAAATAGTTTCTTTTTGGACCAAGCTCAGTATAATTCTCCCTCCAGTTTTTTCGGATGTTGGGAATTGTTGCATTTCAGGGCCAAATTTCCATTTGGCTACCCGTGGAGGCTTTTCTTAGGCCAATTAAACTATAGCCCCAAAGAAGTACTAAATTATTTGATCTATGTTTTTAGACTATCTTCAAGGATGAAATTTAAGGATAATTTAAACACCATTACTTTTAATTTATTTTTTAAAAAAATCTTCTTTAGCAATTAAGTGATTAAAGGGTTAAAGGGCTCATATTTAATCCTTTAGGTAGCTATTTAGCCTCCTCTTTTGTGGTGTATACAACATATTTGTCAAGCCCACATGCAACCCCCTTTCAATAATTACAAATAATAAAATTTAAGGCTAGCTAATGACCACATAGTTTATAGAATAACCTCTCTTTATATCATAAGACATTAAATTCAAATATTCTCCTACAAAAATCAAAAGAAATGTGGCACAATTACACTACCCCTTCATCTTCTTTCTTCAAGTTTGTTATAAAAAATTTCATAAAATTGTTTTTATCATAACTCTTTCATTCGGAATCCAATTAATGCGAAGTCAATTGCATTAGACTTGTATCAATCTTCATTTTCTATTGAAATTAAGATCGCAACCTAAAAATAAGTATAGAAATGAAACAAGATATCAACATTTTCGACTTTTTTTTTTTGTGCAAAATTGACCTATTTCAATGAGGTGTCAATCTACTTGTTTCTTCAAGATCTACAATGCCCATAACTTATTTACAGTTTTGATTGAGATTTTGTAAAATCCATTTGAACTATCATTAAACCTCAATGGTGCTGCCACAACTGTTGTTATGTTGGCATGTACTATTTTTGTGTTGACATGAACTGTTTTTGTGTTGACATGAACTGTTTTGTGTTAGCATGAACTGTTTTGTGTTAGCATGAACTGTTTATGTGTGACACAAACTGTTTATATGTTAGTATGAACTGTTTATGTATGACATAAACTATTTATGTGTCATGAACTGTTTATATGACACAAACTATTTTTGAGAGTGTATTTATTTTGTTGTCATAGGTGGTCCATAGTTTTTTTTTATCTTTGAAGGTGAACATTCAAAATCCTACTATAAAATTAGAAAATTTATTTTATCATTAGAGATCACTATCCTTTTAAAAAAAAAATTATTTTTTAAATAATCAAAATTAAACTGTATAATCCTTTAATGTTTTATTGCTTAAAACGACTTTCCACTGCAGAGGATCTATTGTTTGGAAATCCAGGGACAAATTGGAGGTGAATTTGGACACATGGAGAGAGGATATGTTGTTGCCTCGTAATTAGTTGCATACATGTTATATATGTTTTGGCCAACTGCCACACAACATATTTTATCATATTATTTTTGTTGTTCATGTCTTTCAAATATGATTAGTTAGTTGAAATGAAAACCTTGGGGATTTTCAAGCTGGCAATTCAGATTAAAAACTGTGTTTGGTAGTGGATTGGAGAAGTTTTAGGAATCTTTGTGTGGAAATTGTGTCTAATATGATCGTGTTCATATGCTCTTCAATTAATCTATCATTTTTCCTTTGTTTTTTTTTTCAGTGGAAAAACTTAATAGATTAGCTGGCAAAATTAGTGCTGCCCAGCATGCATTGAGGGCGTCGATTTTGATTTGTGAAATCTTCTTCGTTTTGATATTTTTCAGTACTTGCTTCTCCCCTCTATTAACTGCATATAACCGAATTTTTAGGCTACTAACCAGCAATAATTTGTGATTTTATTAATAAATATGACAACCCAATCATCTAAAAGTGTGATGTATGTAGTGCACTGGTTTATTCTAGACAATCCCTGAGAATAGTTGGGACTGATTGATATGGTGTGGGACAGATGACAATTATGACAATGGTCCATGGATGGATCAGTGTGGCTTCTTGTCTTTGCAAAAGTAGGCATACTCACAGTACCCTAAGTCCTCCCTCAGCATCCACTTTCACTGGAAACTAAATATGTGATTTTTGCCAACAAGCTTCATTATTAGAGATAACGATAATATCTTGCTAAATATACACATATGCATAAATTTATGATCAAAATACAATAACTTGTTCAGATGTCTTTGTAGTTTCAAGGATGTACACGAAGTTTCGAGAACACTTACTAATTTTTCCATAAATACAATGGCATATGTAGGTTATATACACGGATTCTGAGCTTCTGCATTTGCTTATCCATGTATTTGCCGCATTTGGTGAGGTGTCGTGCTTATAGTGGCTCATCTCAACCATCTTCTTAATCCAACCTCCTCACCTATTCACTATTTACCTTTACAAGCATGACACCTCACCAAATGTGGCAAATGCCTGGATAAGCAAATGCAGAGGCTTGGATCTTAAATCCATGAAATCATTCTGTTCATGGCATTTATGAGGTTCAGGTCTTACTAGAGTAGAAATAGTGGAGGCTCTAGAAAATGAAATGAGAGAGAGCACTTTCTCTTACATCCCCTATAATTTTCGAAAATACATATTAAAAACCAATAAAAATTTAGGTGGCCCTTGTACTTCCGCCAGTGAGTAGATAGAAACACTCTTTACTCTCTCTCTCTCTCTCTATCTCATACCGTGGTCATTTATAAAGAAAGAAATAATGAAAGAGTGACACTGCATTTGTGATTGAGAAATTCCCTGTATTGCTGCTAGATGAGAAACGAATCATTAGATTTTTGGTAGAAAAGATCTTACAATGACTAAAACACCTCCAAAACTGTTTATGTTTTTTTTTTTTTATGAAACACCTCCAAAACTTTAATCCCAGGTTTTCTCTTCGTTTGAGTGATCTAGTTATAAATGATTAGATTCCTTCACAAGGATACAGGAAGTAAGAAAGTGGCTTTTACGATGTGATCGAAAGTGTGCTTTGTGCATGGCTATCTATGTAGCATCCATATAGGCAACCGTACTTCTTGAAATTTCGTGCATATTCAATACTATGCATAGATTCGTGGCCTAGATTCGTTGATATTGATTTGATCTTATAAAACATAATATAATGATAGATAGGGATGTCCAAACTAAAAGGTGTGTCAAATTCGGATGATAGATAGGGATGTCCAAGCTAAAAGGTGTCTCAAATTCGGAGGGTGCAGTACCTCTTTTGGCCACATCTTTGAGAGGTACGAGTTAATTTCCAGGAAACAACCTCTGGTAATTAGACTTAGGAATGTGACAATCCAAACGAATATAGAACTATTGGATGGGGACGGAGATGGAGATGGAGATGGAGGTCCATTTTGGACTTTAGATGCTTATTTTGACAGATCAGAGGTAAATTATTAGAACACACTGATAGCTAGTAGCTACAGATATGTGTGAATTATAGGGCCACGTATCATGCAGACCTTGTATATCTATATTACTTTTGTCATTTTCTTACAAAATTGCGGTATTCATTTTTTTTATATACAAGCAATGTTAGGCCGGGAAATCTCTACTTGGGATGTCTTCTACCATTAACAAGAGTAACATTGAATACAAAACATGGACATGGTAGAAACAGAAGATTTTCATTTGCCAAAGGTGTAGTATACTTCGAAACTTGATGATAGAGAATTGATTTTCACATGTGCTCATTGATTCCCCTTTAATGATTCAATCCAATGGCTATAAACAAGAAAGAGATATTCATAAGGTGATAAGAGAAACTCTCAACAATTCAAACACAAAAGTGCAGCAAATGGCTAGAAGCTAGCACACATGCATACCTGGCATAGCACGAGAAGAATCCAGAATAGCCCAAGAAGATACCTAAAGGATTCCCACACCTCACCACAAGAATGTTACACCTCGATAGAATATAGTCCACAGTCAGTCAAGGGTTGATGTAATTTTTCTGTATAAATGTACCAAATGCCAGTCAAATGAAATCAATGATACAGTGAGGATTTTACTGCAATATTCTGTCTTCATCTCTTCCCTTTTCTCCTATTCTCTGCATGTTTCTTCACTAGCTTAAGCTTTCTTTCAAAAATCAGTTTCAAAGATATAAACACGAATTTCACAGACGCTAAATACGTCTCGACAATAACAGGTAGCAGCACGCAGTAGACAAAATGGTTAAGCTCTGCAGGCTGCAGCCAGAGGAAGGTTGGTTCTATGAAACTGCATGTGTGCACGGACTGTAGTAACTAGTATTGATGTATACAAGAATAATTGATGAGAAAACAACATGTCTCTAAATATGGAAACAAGTTTGGCCACGTGGTATATTGTCGTCATTGCATAGACATATTGGATTTTTGGACCACCCTTTTGGTTTCTTTTTACCTCATAAAGATCAAAACATGTGCAATTGAACTCGGGTAAAAAAGGTTTGCCCCCCTTACTGCTTGGAATGTGTGGTTTGAGTATAACTTTTCGAGCCAATCGTATTAAGCTGGCAAAACATCACATGTTTCGTTATGTTGTTATCTTCGTCAATATGACAACGAGTTAAAATTTGGTTTTACACGTGGAGAGAAATTGGACAACCGTGCAATTTTACACACAAATAGTCAAAAGATGGTGCCTTTGTACTCATATCATACAAGACACTATCTACTAGGGGTGGGCAATCAAACTGAAAAACCGCAAACCAAACCGAATCAAACCGTTTGGTGCGGTGTGGTTTGGTTTAAATATTTTTCTTAAGACATGTGGCTTGCAAAACCGAACCACACCACTTATAATGGTGCGACTTGTGGTTCCCAAATATTCAAAACCGCGGTTCACCACACCGCACCGCAAAATTAATTTTTAGTTTAATTTATATAAAATAATTAATACATGTTATCTTTTCATTAGTTATTATTGTCCTACCATGCATCATTCACAAGTAATCAAACCCTTAACTCTAATTAATACATGTTAGCTTTAAAATAATAATATTTTATGAAGAATTTTGATCTTGAAATGAATTTTGGTCTACTTATATCATGTATGGATTCATGAAATTTAGAAAATGCATACGAAGTCAAACCAAACCACACCAAACCGCTAATTGTGGTTAACCGCACCACTTGAAGTTGCTAATATGTGGTTTGACTTTGGTTTGAGATTATGCTAAACCGCATAGAATGGTGTGGTTTGCGGTTTCACCCCAAAACCGCACCAAACCGCACCACGCCCACCCCTACTATCTACGGTCCGTCAGGTGGATTGGTTCACCTACTTGTTTTTTTGTTTAAAAACATCATGTGCCTTGCACATGTTTTCCCAAATTACTCTTAAAAAGCCCGGGCAGGGTCCACCTTGACCCTTGGACTGTAGAATTTTCCATCATACAAAGCTCCGAAATCGGATGGAGAAAGGAATCTTGAAAATCGATATTAGCATCATCAAGCTAAGCCTATTTCTATGAATACGTACAATATTAAGGTGCGAACATGCCACTGTTACAACGATGCGATAAATAAAGGTGAATAGTACGAATCAATCATGAAGACGCAGACTCCTTTGAAAGCTGACTATGGAATCTGCATAGTCCATTTGCTAATAAAAAATATTACGATCAGACAATAAGCTATTATTAAGTACTACTTTCTCTTTTTAAAATCACATCAAAACTTTAAGCACGTACTCTGTGTGTTTACTTCAAGGGAATGGGAATCACTGATTCTCATTCCGGTGTTTATTTCAACTTTAGAAGGAAAAGGCTTGTGAGACCACGTCAAAAATTGATTCCCATTCCCATTTTTTGGAGGATTTCCATTCCGGAGGGAGGATAATGTATTAAAACAAGGGAAATGAGAATGAGAGTTTAATATCCAAAATTGCCCCAATCTTCTCTTCTTTTTTTCTTCTAACACCCACAACCTATTGTTCCGACGTCATATTCAACCGTCTCTCCTTACACTCCAACTATGTTTTAGACTCCAAAAACCCCAAGTTATTTGGACTAATCTAATTTGAAGTTTATTTCTCACCTTTCCTTTTTAACAATGAAAGGTATTTTGGTAATTAAACCTTACTGGTTTTGATTTCTAAAAATAATTCTCACAGTCAGTAAACACTTGAATGAAAATGACTGATTCCGAATCTAGCTCATTCTGATTCCAGCCCTTTCTGATTCCAACTCATTTTGATTCCTGTCCATTCTGATTCTGAGTTAGGAAACGTGCCTGAATGATTATTAAACATCAATTATCAATTATGTGTGCAAATCATTTTCCTTTTTGGCCATTCAAATTTGGTATTGTTTGGCATGAAAAAGATTTTGTGGGGATCTAGTGATGCTTAAAAAGGTTATCTACCGTCTCTATTTCTCAACCAAAAAAGAAAGGGAATCAGATCAGAACATTTTATAGGGTACCAAGTTATATGTCCTGCATCCCAAGTTTCAATTGCCACTGGACTGTGCACAAATCAGAAAATGGATTAAAATTTGGCCCAGCTTCTCCTATTCCGAAACAATGGGCCCAGACCCATGTTCAATTCTGGAACGCTCTTTTCTCTTTGTTCGTCGTCTGATTGCTTTTGATCTTTGATTTTTTTATTTTGGACCTTAGTTTTATTACCAATGGAAGCTATAAGAAGAACTGGAAGGTGGCTTTTCGTTATTCTTTGTTGATCTTTTCTTTCGTTAGAGAATATTATAAACAACGGTTAAAATCAACCAAACCATCATCAGCACCAACATTTTTCCCTAAATCAAAGTAAGAAAAGAAAAAGAATGAATCAAAAGAGTCAAGACTAGAAGAGTGGTTAGTTATTACTTGGCTACGAGCTTTCAATAAGAAAAAGAATGACTCAAAAGAGTCCAGACTAGAAGAGTGGTTAGTTATTACTTGACTACGAACTTTCAATATGCCACATCCCACCTACATAGGTGTCGAATCATTCACGAATCTTTTTTCTTTTGGACCAAAACGTCAAATTGAATCTTAACAAGTAATGTGAATCAATTTTCTTCGAGAAACTTAAATGCACCCTCAAATTAAAATCAGTAGGGCCATGAACAAAATGGTGCTACATATTTGATCAATTGGCAATGAAGGGAACTGTTTGAATTTTAGAATAGTGTTGTAGTGTTCCGGGAAGTAAATCCAACACCGATATTATTCTTAGTAGTTAAGCTCATGTGTGAGGTTTTATCTTAAAATACTTCAGTAATATAAAAAGAGAATTCACTTAATACTAATTGTATTATAACTTGAAAAACTTATAATATGGAATAGAAAGTCATTTCAACATAAACTTTTAATTTTAGTGGTCGAGTATTATTTTGTATCTGAACTCAAACTTCGATTGATGAGAAAAGTATAAATTTGAAGCACGAGAAGAAAATCTGGTTTGTAGCTATATTGTAATGGTAGGGAAGTCTTTGAAGAATTGTCGCATCTTAGAAGATTAAGTTCAAATCCGTCTCCATCATAGGTTTCGGTCATCATAGGTTTCGGTCCACCACCATTATCTACTACCTTGTGTCTAGCTAGTCATTCCAAGAAAATCGCATGTTATGGAAGTTCTAGAACAAGCCAAATTGTAGGGAACCTTTTGAAATCCAAGTATGTGTTTTTTATATGGTGATCTCTATCTTTGCTAGATAATTATATGTACGACCAGTTGCGTGTTTGAGGGGGTGCCACCAGTGCAACCGCATAAGGCCCCCAACTTAAAAGGGACAACAATTTTGTTTTTGTGCATATACTAATTATTTCGATTAATCTTATTTATTTCGTAAATATATATTCCATACTAGTTTTTTCAAAATTTTACTCTTTCATGCTTTTATAAATAAGATTCCATAGTTTAAGGGCCTTTTCATTAATCTCGCACAAGACCTTCCATATCTCAGCCGTGGCACAGAGTACGAGTAGTTCTTCTACAAGTACAAAGTACATATGTCAATTATTCTATATTAGCCGTGTGCGTGAGGCTTTTTTCCATTCACGGATATTGCGTGTCACATTTCAATAGTTAATGGAGAAATAAAACCTAATCTAAGAGGGAAATTTGAACAATCCAAATTCTATATCGATTGGAAATTTAATATGGGGCTTTATATTTTGACTGTTTTGCCCCCTTATTTTTAACTTGCTTTGCCTAATTTATTTTCTAAGTACGAGCATTTAAGAAAAATACAAATTTAACAGCGGATGTATTTAACCTTATTTGCAACCCAAATTTTCATTTATTAATACAGATTGACAAGTGCTTAAAAACGTTTTCGGATAAGCAAGAACTCTTATGATAGCATTTGACAAGTGCTTCCATGTCATAAATTAAACACCCGAATTTTAATCAAAAAGTCTGTTGTATATTTGACAAAAACGCTTCCTGTAAAAACAGTTTTTAATCAGTAGTAGTGATCATTTTGAATATAAGAGTAAGGAATCCACTCAAATTGGATCATCAAAAGGCCGACATTGAATGTTTATATGTAAAATTGTGCAATCAGACCTATATATATATATATATATATATATATATATATATATATATATATATATATATATATATAGAAGTCATACCTTATCAGTTCGAATAATTGAGAAGGCAACCACAAATACCAAATGTCAAAAAGTTGTTTATATATCCTTAATTAGGTCCACATGCATGTCACAAACTACCTGATCGATAGGCGGCAGATGGAATAGGTCCATATATAGTTATCTTTTTAGTTAATTATATGGCATGAGATTAGAAGGCAGTTTATTTAAGAGGGAACTATCGAGAAGTAAGCCTATTCTGTACAAACTTGTATATTATGTGTCTTGAAATAAGCTTTGACTTTTGATAACTAATTAAGTAAGCTAAATTAGCCGGTCGCCATGTGATAATCCCCACGTTCCACGGCGTCAAATTCTTTCTTCCTTCTCAAGTCTACGCATTTTTCTTCTAATCTTTCCACCATACATGCATGGATATATACTATATTATACTCCTGAAATACGAAAGCATAACTAGAAAATGTTCTTAGACCGATTGGAAGAAGTATGTATGTGGCCAACGCATAAGGCATGGTACATGAATCAGGCTGCCCGAATTTGATTAGTGGACCTGCAAAACCCAAACTTCTTAACTTCATTTGTATATGACCATTTGATCTAGTAACATTTTTTTCTCAATTTTATTGAAGGATGATTCATGTTCGATTCATTGTAGTAGCGATAAGGAGATATATTTTTAATAAGATTGACGTTTAGTTATTGAGCGCTCAGATTCGACTCAAGTGATGGTGATAGTAGAATATATTTTCAATGAGATCAATATTTAGTGGTAGATCATTTCAATTTGTTACGTCATTGCAAATTATAAATTTTATCCTTCGACCAAACAAACAAAATTTAACTTCATTTGCTTCTCAAATTTCTTTGAAAGTAAAGCCTAATTGAAAACCCCAAACCTTATAGCTTAATATGATGCTTGATGAAGTCGACATGAATAGTCCTAAAAACTCGGCACTTGGCACCCTACGAAAAAGCAGCCCCTAGATTGGATGCGAGATCCCGCTGAACACAGATCTTCTGTTCCAAGATCTGTGTTCCACTTTTGTTCCACTTTGATTTTTTCGACATTTTCGGTGATTTATGTTATGATCCAAACTGTTCACTTTTTTTATTGTCTAGCAAAGATCATCCTTGCAAAAAATCATTCAAATCCGTAATCGTTCGGTTATCAAACAATAAAACATAGTCGAATCAACTTTATAAAACATAACCGAGTCTTTTATATAATCTAAAAAATCACGAATTTGAATGATTTTTTGCAAAGATGATCTTTACTAGACAATAAAAAAAATGAACGATTTAAATCATAAAATAAATTGTCAGAAATATCGAAAAAATCAAAGTGAAACACCGAGCTTGGAACAGAAGATCTGTTTCCGATACCGCTCGCTTGCATATCTTTTGAGG
This sequence comes from Spiraea crenata, assembly GCA_033992175.1. NCBI lineage: Eukaryota > Viridiplantae > Streptophyta > Magnoliopsida > Rosales > Rosaceae > Spiraea > Spiraea crenata. The sequence continues at coordinate 7,382,023 of JAVBHV010000052.1, read as the reverse complement.
GCTCTTTAACTTTTAATTAATGGCCGACTGGAATCTGGATAACAAAAAACAACCAGATAAAGACAAGACAACCATTCGTCCGTAGTGTCACAATCTGAAATCTCCAATTGAAACATGCCACCTGTGGAATAAAGACGTGGCATCGAGAAATTGGTGGCAGTATATGGCCCACGCGTCAATGTGACAATGCCAACTACATTTGCGTTTTTTCTTTCTTTTTTTTTTTATCAATAACTATGTTTGCCCTTTAGTTTTACGTTTTTGCATTTGTCCAAATGCGCACTCACATTCACTGTTTGTTTTCCGGCGATAGAAAACACAATGTTGGCGTTACGCGAAAAGTTTGTGCTAGTGGTACTTATTTTTTTGAGAGCTCCTGCGATCATATTTCTATTTTTAGAGCTTATAAAAGATCCATTTAATTTCATGACTATTCATTTGACAATTTAATTTCTAGCTATGATTGTTTTAAAGAAATAATAACTTGAGATGGAGTAAAGATTGAGAATATTTACAAAAATCTTTTATTCATCAAATTATAATACAAACATGAACCATCCGCTAAGCGAACAACAATCCTCTATTAGGTAGCCAGCAATTTTCAAGTTAACATCCATGCATCCTTGAAATAGTATAGAATAACCCAACCTCAAAAGTCTATGCTGATTCAATGCAGACCAACTTGAGCAAGCAACTAGCACAAAAAACGCCTATATGCTGATTCAATCCAACAAAAGAGGCCTGAAAATTCCCATCAAGAGTCCATTTACTCGATGAATCCTAGCGAAATTGTATTCCAAGCTCATATACTCTTTAACTTCATTACTGTATTTCAAGCTCATCTCTCTACCAAATTCGCGATCTAGTGATGTACTATCTAATCTTTTGGAACGGTATGCGAATGCATACTCTATTATCGTCGTCAATGTCAATTGGAGAGTAAGATGAAAAATTTTAGCAGCTTCCCTATCATGCTTACACAAATTACAAAACTAATCAACATATTATCGAAATTGATACCCATCACAACACTGAGCTCCAATGGCTATATCTTATAGCACTAATCTTTAGTGTGTACTATATATGTCATTATAATCCAACAAAAAGTACGAGTTGACAACAAGTTACAGAGCTAAAACGAAAAGATGTCGCCTCCGTAACTATGCAAACACAGCTGTAAACTATACTAAATACTAACCTACTTCATATTAACAAACAACAAGATTTATCTTTTGACTTTGGAGCTGTTTTTTTTTGGCGATACTTTCTTGTTTTAGTGAACCGACAGGCCGACGGATCATTGCAAACATCCCCAAGGCCCAAGCCGCATTGAGATTCGAGACCATCATCATAAAAAATATCCAACGGCTCTGATTGCACCTCCTCTACGCTACCCTTCTTTTTCATGTATTTACAAAACTACCATCCCAAATTGCTTTCGAATTGGAATCGACACGCCACCGGGGTGAGTCAACTCGGTCGCTTACCAGCACTGGTCAGTCTCCCAACGGCGAGTGTAGTAGCCGGAGTAAACCGACGCCGTAGACAGCGGCCGGCTCCGCCGTAGATGCTTCCTGTCGTAATCGGCGCGCTTTTCGGGATCCGATAGCGTGGAGTAGGCGGCGTGGATCTTCATGAACTCGTCGGCCGACGAGTCCTTCCGCTCGATCGCCGCCACGTCGGGGTGGCAGACTCTGGCCAATTTCCGGTACGCCGATTTGATTTCTTCACACGTGGCTACGGCGGGGATGCCGAGGATCTCGTAAAGCGAGGTCATCTTCTGAGGGCGGAGATACGACGCCCTTTTGGGCTCCGCCGAAGTGTAGGTGTAGGTGGAGGTGGCGGCGGCGAAGGCGCGGATGGGCTGGAATTGGACGCGCGGCGGCGTTTGAGATGGCGGTGCGGCGGCGGTGATAACCGGAACGGCGAAGAATGTCGAGGTCGCTGAAGATAGCATGATACGGCGCGTTTTTTGGTTTAGAGGTTTGTTGATCTGGAGGGAGAGGGGAATTAAAGAGATGTGTTTGGTTTTATATGTAGGGGAGTTTCGAATTTGGGGGTGTTTGGGTGTGGGTTTAGGCTGGCCACAGTTTAACTATGGTTAAATATGGTGTGTTTGGGTTAAGCTAAGAAAATGCTTATCCAGTTTGGCTTTCGCTTGGTTTGATGGGGACTCATCAATGATCTATCCAATTGTATTTTGAGTGGCCATAAATTCATAATCAATTGGGGTGGATGAGTTGTATTGGTCATTTGGTGTCCTCTTCAGATTTGGAGAGTAGTCTTTTTCCAAGCACTCTCTGTATATGATATATTGGAAGTTCAAGCACAATCCGTAACTAGTTAGGATTATGATCGATTCAAAATTGAAACAGTTTTGGAATCTTCTCATTTGTGGACACATTTATAGCAAAATTGAAAAACTAGGTATCAAACAAATTGTGCTTATCCGGATCTATTAGATTGAAAGAAATGTCTGTTGAATACGTTCTCGTTTTTAATGATCGAGTAATGTATCAGAAATTTTGTTATGTTTACTGTATTGTAAGAAAAGATTGCACTTTAATATTTAAACCAGTACAATTAATGAGTTCGCATTGACATTTCCATTTTCCTCGATGTAACATAAAAAACGAAACCATTTCATTGTCACGTAAGTTAATTAAGTCAAGCACGGAAATAGGTTTGAATAACGGAAAAACAATTTTCAAGTTTCAATATTAATTGTTACACCTCATTTGATTGTGTTCCATGTCATACTCTCTAGAAGGAAGGAAATAGTGACCTTAGAGATAACCAATGAGGGATTTTTGGGGTTTTTCTTCTCAAAAGCAGCCATATATATATATATATATATATGTTAACATCTGTCTTAGTCACCTAAAACAACCCACAGAACAATGCACCACTTAAAAACCTAATAATCTCCAAATAACTAGCACTGTTGCTGATTATTTATTCAGAAACACACAAAAGCAAGTGGAAAACGTTACTTAACCGAGGGTGGAAGAAAAGTACGTCTATTAGAAGAGTCACTTGACCGTAACCCGAGCTATACCTCCCCATATTTTTATATATTTTTACGGCTCTCATCATCATCGCTGTATGAGAAATTCTCCAACCTCCATGATATGGAAAACCACTAACAATCTTTCTAGCCCCTCCATGTTCTATTGTCTTTGACTTAACTTAGATATCTTATTTTATTCCTTTGCTCTCAGTGGCAGAGGCACATAACGTCCAGAAGAATTTAGTAAGTAGTTTGTTAACCTATTTTTTTTGAAATTATATGTGATGTACAAGAAAGTGTTCCTTCTTAATGGCTACTCCTTGATATTATTAGATCAAATTCTAAGCCTCCATCTTGTTATGTTAGGAGTGTCCCTCGATAGATTTTTTTGAATTCGTCACTACTTAATCTTCCCTTTAATAATCCCAAACAGCAATATAATGCAACTAATAAAGGGTTGCCAGATTGTATTAACTAAATCGCTTCGCTTCTAGAACCTTATCAAGAAAATGCACCAACCCGAAAGAATAACAAAGCACAAATATTCAAAAGTATACCAAAGTAAAGCTTAATCTTTGTCTTGTCCCCTACCAAAAGAAAATTCTTTCTAATTAGAAAGGAGTTCAATATTGTCCTCAAAGCTTTAAGATATTTGCTTCTAGAACAATCATCACATTTCCAATATTTTATTTCATTTGTGCTTTGAGTATAGTATGCGTTCCTATCTCATTCTTGCAGGCATGCATGCCATCATCGGAGCTTAATATCTGGCCAACAAAGTATATAATCAGACTAATCTCATCTAAGTGAAGGAAATCGGCCTTCCCCGACCAGACAAAAGAAGAGAAATCAAAAGGTTCAATTTACTTAGGAAAAGGACCCAACAAGCATAGTGGCGGGGGCGTGTCATTTGGAACCACTAGGCATTAGATCTTTTAGCCAGTTGCTTTAGAAGCTCCTCAGATACCTCACAAGTTGAAGGTAAAAAAGTCACACTACTTGGATGAAGAAATATATTTAAACTAGAGATTATTTGAGATCACACATAAAATAATGGAGGGTTGTGAAATTTCATAGCTTTTTGGGCGAAGGAAGAGCCACTTGACCGGAACACAGATTGCCTGTTCCAAAATTTTTGTTCCAGTTTTGTTCCAAAGGGCAAAAATCCACTATTCATCTCTAATTTTTAAAAAAAAAAAAAAAAAAAAACACAAAAGCAGCGTTGGAACAAAACTGGCACAGATTTTCTGGAACAGAAGATCTGTGTCCACTTGACCGAGTCCACTAGAACTAAAAGCAAGTAAAAACCACCAGTTTTTGCCTCGTTGATTATTCCAAATTTCTGTCGGTTTGCTCATCTTCCCCTTCGTTTTCAAGCTTGATTATCTATTATCTACGGTCACATTGGCCCCAAAAATAGGTAGATGATATCTTTCATATGTAAAAGGGCCAAACACGATTACGATGGGTTGTATGAAACTGGTTCTAGAAGAATAGACTATTGTAAGGCTGAAAATGAATACCAAATATAATCGAATAAGAAAAAGGATTTTGTAGCGACAATAGTGAGAAAAATAGAGATTTAGGTGATAATACATTATGTGTTAATTATCAAACTACAAATTACATCCGAATATTCTATGCTGAAAGCAACTGAGGAAAACGACTTAGATTCTACAGTGCTACCACACATCATTTCTAACTTGCATGGTGCAACTAACCAATAATGAAATAACACAATTGCCTTGTCAATTTAAACAATACGGCTATTATGTGCCCTCCTTTGTTTTTATCTGAAACGGGCAACTATTCTTGGAGCCTAGCCTTAGAAAAATTAAGGTCTAATTACGTCGTTTGGCTTCAATAAATATTAAATTATCTACATCAACGTATCCCATTGATGTTATTGGGACGCTACATTCAATATTTATAAATACTATCATGTATGAAGAAAGGGCGGCTCTTGCCTGCCCCTATCTAGTTATCTAATAATATCCCCCTTCTTCAATCAACAAGAAGTAGAAGCTAATTGGGGCAAACTCTAATCCTTAATGCCATCATTTGAGAAGGACATCTTGAATGATGTGGCCATAACCAACCTTCCGATATTCAAACTTCTGCATGTGTTCAGACTTTAGTGCTGTGTTTGGACAACCTTCATTACCAGTCTTGTGATATTATCGTGATGTAAACATATCTTTAATTAAGTTTTATCATGCTGATGTGTTTGACATTATCAACTTAATTTTTTTAGGTTTTATTTCACCAATATTTGTCATGAATTACGATGACCTGCACTTGGTGTTTCGACCTTGTGGATTGGCCCCAAAATTTTGTATGAAGGAAGTTGAGCAACCTATCAGTTTCTTTTTCTTTGTATAATTATCTTCTGTGACCAATGGGCGGTGCTGATGTTGAAACACTAATATTTGATCATACAACTGCTTGTGTGTAGAGACTAGTAAGACTTATCCATGAATAAAGATAGATCACAAGAATAATGGGACATTCTTCATACAGTAAAACCTACATGTGTAGAGACTAGTAAGACTTATCCATGAATAAAGATAGATCACAAGAATAATGGGACATTCTTCATACAGTAAAACCTACATATAAACATACTCTATAATGAAATAATCTTCATATAATCATAAATTCTTTTGTCCCAACTCGGAACGTATGATATTTTGGAATAACCTCCACACTGTCACATTTGTTTTTGAAATCTCGTCCTTAGAAATCTGTCTCCATATACTCATAATTACAATAAAATAAAAAATATAATACTTAATGTTACAATAAAAATTTAAAATGAAGTTAAATATCTTAATTATTTCCTAAGATCAAAGTTCGCTTAAGTGGCATGACTGCTTTTCTAGGAAGAATCGTGATTAAAGTCAATCAATATAATCTTAGATTTATTCTCAGGGAAAAAACTCATATAACCTAGGTTAGCCAAGAAAGTCCTTAAAAAAAGAAATCCAATAAAAATTATAATTTTTTTAGTTATACATCTGTTAAAGAATAACCTCATTATAGTTATAAAAATTAGGGCAAATTACAATTTCGTACCCTGCGGTTTGGGTCAAATTTCAAAATGATACCTATACTTTTTTTTGTTGCATTTTTCGTCCTATACTTTTGAAAGAGTTGCAAACATGTTCTACCGTTAGAAAAATGTTAATTGGGCTGTTAACTAATGACATGGCATTTGTGGGATCCACCAAATTAACTGCACAGTATCTTCACATCAGAACCAGTCGTGATTTTTCTTGGCAACAAAAAAAACCAGTCGTGAGTTTCCCCAAAATGGAAACTCGGAATGCCGACGCCAAACCAATCGCCAATTTCTTTCGCCGGCGACCGTTTGGGCACGCCACCACCAAAAACCAACCCAATTCTCATACAATTTCCATTTTTCCACACAACATTCATCTCCAAAGCCAACTCCACATCCAACATCCACGTATTGTTGACCCACCAACACCAGAACTTGTTGCTTGGCGCAAACCACCAGAAAACTAAACACACCCACCACCACAAAGATTACCAACCAATTTATTCATTCTATATACAATCTAACAAGAAGAGTCTCCATCGTGAACAAAAACTCCCTGAGTCAAATCAGCACAACTCGGCCTCGTTTCTCTGATTCTAACAACAACCCACTAGATCTACTGCTATAACTTGCTTAAAGATCACAGCTTTCAGGCAAGTCTTCAACCTCTTGTTCTGGCCGTTGATTCAAGCCCCAAATCGAAACCCAAGATCAGATTCAGATCCAGATCTACTAAATCTCTCCCACCACTGTAAATAAAACCTTTCAAATTGAAACTTGGGTTAATAAACTGCATAAACTGACTGAGTGATAATTGTTTTGATGAAACTTTTTGAAGTGATGATTTGTGGTTTTGAGGTTGAGCATGAAAGTTTTGAGTTGATTGTATTTGGTTGTGAATTGGGTTCACGATGTCGAGAGGAGCTGCTGGTTTTTGGTGGTGGCGTGCCCAATCGGTCGCCGGTGAAGGAAATTGGCGACTGGTTTGGCGTCAGCATTCCGAGTTTCCATTTTGGGGAAACTCACGACTGGTTTTTTTTTTGCCAAGAAAACTCACGACTGGTTCTGATGTGAAGATACTGTGCAATTAATTTGGTGGACCCCACAAATGCCATGTCATCAGTTAACAGTCCAATTAACATTTTTCTAACGGTAGAACATGTTTGCAACTCTTTCAAAGTATAGAGTACGAAAATGCAACAAAAAAAAATATAGGTATCATTTTGAAATTTAACCCAAACTACAGGGTACGAAATTGTAATTTGCCCTAAAAATTATATGATCTCAACCTTATGGTTATATAAATATTTTACCGTATATAAAGACTACGGTCACTCTTTCGTTCATTGATGAATGAATTTGATGTGTATAAAATTCTAATAGTAAATTGCATCATACTAAGCCGACATAGGATTTCTCTTTCTGAAGATGCTATCCAACAGTTTTCTAGTTTCAATGATTTCTGTGTTACAAAAGCTCTTAATTCGTTTCGTGGAGCACTAATTTACTAAACATGGAAACGAATAATAACATTATGCAGCTAAAGAATGCAACACATGAACTAATGCATAAAACTTTCATTTCCAACAAAATTTGCCAAACCAATTAGGTAGGGCAGGCGGAAACTAACAATCTTGGGATCCATTAGTACATGAAATCACGATCACCAAAATCATTTTTGTCGAGGTTTTGAAGTAGCCCATTTGAAATAATTACAATTTGCTTCACGATTTGATGCAGGTCCCTGCAGGAAGAACAAATGGAATGCCACCACTTAGTTCATATTTTCATCCACTTACTAAATTAAACAAAAAGAACACCAACACTACTACCAGTGCGAACAGCAACCAGTTAGACACAGAACATATGAATCACAGATGCATAATCTAAAAAACCTTTGTCTTTAAACTAATTAATGTAAGCAGAACAGCTTCAGTGGGACAAACATCAGGCCAGAGTATTGCAAGTTCTTTATACTAATTAAAATTTTTGATAGTCATAACCTTGCGACAAAATTTTATGAAATTTTAGTTTTGTCATAAGCTTATGACAAAATTTTGAATTTTTTGATTTTATCATAACCTTATGATAAAATTTTGAAATTAATTATTTTGTCGTAACACTATAACCAATTTTTTATTTTGTCATAATCTTATGTCAAAATTTTAATTTTAGTTTCGTCACAATCTTATGACACAATTTCTGAACAATTTTATGAAATTTTGATTTTGTCACAATTTTGTACAAATTTTTTATATTTTCTCATAATCTCAGGACAAGTTTTTATGAAATTTTATTTTGTCATGATCTTATGACAAAATTTGAAATTTTTTATTTTGTCATATCTTATGACAATTTTATAAATTTTAGAATTTTTTACTTTGTCATAAATTTTTATCAAATTTTGGTTTTGTTATAACCTTAAGACAAAATTTTAAAATTATTTATTTTGATTTTGTAATAACTTTATGACAAAATTTTGAATTTTTTTTATTTTGTCATGACAAAATTTTATGAAATTTTGGTTTGTCATAACCTTATGACAAAATTTTATGAAATTTTGGTTTGTCATAACCTTATGACAAAATTTTATGAAATTTTGTTTTGTCATTACAATATGACAAAAAAAAATTAATTTTGATTTAGTCATAATCTTTTGACAAAATTTTAATTCTGTCATAATTTTATGACAAAATTTTGAAACTATTCTTACTCGCGCCAACCATAGCCTAATCCCATAGCCCTTTAAGAACCCGATAGCAAGGATGTGTTGGCGAGTCAACCTATTTTCAGTCTTCTGAATGAGATCTGAGCTACCTAAAGCAATAAAAAGGCTTTCCATCTTTTTGCAGGCTAATGGGCGTTTCCTGTTCCTGAACAGGCAAGGAAAGCTACTGGCAACCCATCTGCTTTCCATTGACTTCTCAAGACTGACTCAAATGAATAAACGATTCCAATTGTGCCATAACGTCATGTAATGGAACGAGCAAAAAGAAATTGAGCATGGTTGGGTGCTCTACCTGAGCACCTAAGTTCCTCTTTTTTTTTTTTAACTCCCCTTTTCCCATTTTCATGCAACAATATCATTTAAATTTCCTTTCAGTGTTGTTCATAATTCTACCATATAGTCAAGACTAGAAACTTATGCAAATTTCCAACAGTATTTAAGTAGCAAACCATACCTCACCACGTGCACAGACGTAAAATCTGCGCCCAAAATTAGGACCACGCTTCTTTACAACCCTGGCAACACAAGGTTCCTTATGGCCCTTGCAGAGCGGTATGCTATTCTTCATAGCTTGCTGTAATCTTTGCCATTCCAGTAGAGCAGAGTTATTCTTCTCTTTCGCCAAAGAACAGACATCTACTTCATCCTGATCCTGACTTGATGAACTGGAGTTTAATTCAGACTGCTTGGAACTGCAAATTTGATTCTCTGGTGTAGAAGTTTCATTTGACGGCTGAATAGATAGGATATCTGTTTGATTGGTTGAAGTACCAATACCACTGCCAACACTGTTGCTAGGCATTGTCGTTTTCTGGAAGAATGACCTCAATGAGAGTTGGGACAATTGGCTCACTTTTGATTTTTTCTTAGGTTCATTGCCGCACATTGTTTTGGTATTCACACCACCTAAAGTCACCAAGGTGTTACACATAGCACCAGTAGAAAAGCCGCTGGAATGCACATCCTTTTTTGAATTTTGAACGTCAAAGTTTTGGCTCAAAGAAGCGCAGGAGTCTCCGTGGGGTGCACCCACTGTGCTACATTGGGCAGGCGAGCTTCTTTCACTTTCACTGCAGCTCTCTTTAGTGATATGGACATCCAGAGTAACTTGTTCAGCAGCTTGTCTTTTCATTAACACTGATACTGCACAGAACTAAGAGCTCAGTCACTTTTGAGTAAGCATAAGGAACAAGCAAGCTTCAGGGGAAAAGATTAGATTTAATTCATAGAGATGATGCAATGAAAGATAAATTTAACTGGCAGAAGAACAAGGTTTATCATTTGATATCCTTGCATAATTCACAACACTTTATAAATGGAAATGGAAATACAAGGGGTAATATAGAGAGAGAGATGGTAACCAGCGGGGGGGTAATATAATTTCATACCCAAGGTTTGCTGGAGCCCACGGACCATTGGAATGTATCTAGCAGATAGAGATGGAGTGTTATGCTGGCAGATACAAGGAATTTCCAGTAAGCTTGTGTAAACAGGAGCATGATCAGAGCCTTCGACTTTAATGCTCTGCCCTCCCTTCCACCTGCGGGTAGAAAAAGAAAACGGTCAAATTAACATTGGATGATTGCTAACCCTTGCATGGACATGCTTCCACTATGTAATGAGCTACATGCATACATTTACACATTACCTATTGTTGCATAATCACAAAAGCATAACTAATAAAGCAATGAATGACATGTGTACGCACTGTGTGTGCCACACACATACACATAGTGAGCATCTTTTACCTCAATGAACTTTAACTTTTAAATGGCATGCAAAAACTCCATTCAACTAATACATATGTATCTTATACCTCAGTGAATTTCCTGGATTCCCCCGTTTATACTGTGTCAATATGTCACACTCCTTCACGTGGCAAGTTACAAAATTATGACTGTTCAGTTTCTGCTCTTGGTGTAAGCATGATCCTGCACAAAGAATGTGGTCGATTCTAGATCCATAATTAAATACTTCAGCACCTGAACTTTGTGACCAACATGTGTATGCTTCTCTTCTGCAGAAAAAAATGGACAAAACAGACAGACAAGGTAAGACCTAAATAATGGACAGATACTTTCAGGTAACAATGCACGTGAAAGAAGGAGGAAGCACATCATTAGGTATTGCAAAAGTTAACAGACAGAAATTTTCAGGTAACAATGCACGTGAAAGAAGAAGGAAGCATATCATTAGGTATTGAAAAATTTAATGGACAGAAACTTTGAGGTAACGATGGACGTGAACGGAATCATATCATTAGCTATTGCTAAAAAATAGGGAAGAAATAAAGACAGAGGGAAGGGAAGAATACATGGAGGTTTTGAAATATGGTATGAATTTCATCTGCCTAAATTTTCACTATACTGACTGAATGGAACCTGATGGTTAAAATCCAAATACAAGACCATGCATGGTACACTTAATCAGCATTTTAAGTTAATGGTATCAGATACTCATGGCATCTAAACCACAAAATTAATGGGTTAGGAAATTTAAAGCATATCATACAATAATAACTTGACTAAATATTTTCCTACAATCAGTGACCAAATAAACTCAATTTTGCCCCAGAGAACAGAACAAAATGACTGTTGGAGGAATAAAATAAACCAGCAGTCCGATAGAGTACAAGCTTTACCTATCAGGATTCCGTGCTCTGAAAACATCAATGAAGGAGCCTCCATTTTCCACCAACATCGATCTAAACCACCTTCTAAATCTTCAAGGTAGAATTCATAAAAGTATATGGTACTGAGCTCCCACTGCTAGAAACAATTACATCCACAGAAAGTAACTGCACAGAGATCAGGACAAGCATCTTACTGGTTATTCTCAAATTCTGGTTCTGCATCACAACGATCTAAACAAGTCGGCGCAATGTTCAGATCACCAACCACAAATATCCTTCTCCCCTGACGCAGGAGCGACTCCCACCTTTTCTACAACACAAATTACCAATATTACCAATAAAAAAGACCAAACTCCAAAACAACAGACTTTTACAACAAATGGCAATTTGAAAGAGCAAAAAGGTCTACTTTGGTTACCTGTAAAATCTTGTAAAAGTTGAGCTTAAACTCGATCCTTTCGAGATCATCGCATCCGGCTCGCGGCCGTACAAATTGAACAGAACTGAACAACACAATTGTGAAACAAAAGCTTCAACCTTTTTCTATCCAACAAGTAAAATCCCAAAACTCAAGCTCAAAACTTGAAGCTAAGTACAAACATACCAAAATGAGAATGATCAGTCACAATACACCGCCCTTCTCCATCAACCTTTAAAAGCTCATCTCTCGAAAACTCCTCAAGCCCATCAGCCATTTCTCCTTTCCCAGTCCTAAGCGCACCAGTGAACCCTTCCTCCGCCGCCACCGGCAGCGCCGCCTCGTCGCTCGAGAACGCCGACTTCACGCGGCAAAACGTCGCCACACCTTCACATTGACACAAACCCACTAAAATTGATTTCGAAAATTCGAAATTCGAAAGCCGAAGAGGTGCAAAATTTGAAGTAAAGACTTACCGGAGTAGGCGGTGCGGCCTCTCTCGGAGGTGCGGGTGCAGGAGAAGAAGGACTCGTAGCCCTCCGCCATGACCACGTCGGCGGTCAATTCCGGTCGTCGGAGTTTGGTTTCCTGGAAGCAGACGATGTCGGCGTCGAATGAATTGAGCAATTTGAGAAGAGAACCGAACTGCGCGATTCGCGGGCGAAGGCCGTTCACGTTGTACGTCACTATCTTCATCTTCTTCAAATTCAATTTTCGGAATATTCAGGTGGACGAAACCCTGGAAGCCGTTTCCACAATTTGGAGGTAAAAGAAACGTGGGGCCGAATAAACGGCGTCAGTTCTATCAGACGTGTCACTCTGCCAATAGTTACGCGGTATCGTTGGAATGAGGAGAATGAAATGTAATGGTTATTTGGGCATTTCATATACTCGTCGTATATTATTGTACATTATAAATATGGGCAAATTTCAATTTCGTACCCTGTGGTTTGGGTTGGATTTCGAAATGATACCCATTCTTTTTTTTTTGCATTTTCATACCCTGTGCTTTCGAAACGTTGCAAATGTGTTCCACCATTAAAAACACGTTAATGTTGCTGTTAAATGCTGATGTGGCTTATGTGGGGGCCACCAAAATTAACTGTAGAGTAACTGTCTTCCACCAAAGTAACTGTAGAGTAATTTTTTTTTTTTTTTTTTTGTGTGTGAAGTAACTTTCTTCTTCAGTTTTTTTTTTGCCAGCACAGTATCTTTCTTCAGTCCAAAAAAAAAACCACGCACTCGCATACAGAGTTTTCCAAAACGGAAAACCCGTGCACGCCGTTGGAGCCCCGACGCCGTTTTCGCTCTGCCGGCCGTGAGTCACGCCGCCGATCATCCGCAGCAGCTCCTCTCGACATCGTGAACCCAAGCCCACCAACGCTAGCCGTGGATTCGCCGCCGAACGCTCGCCCAATCCCAAAACTGCCGGAAGCTCGCCGTCACCGTTGACTCGCTGACGACCACCAATTAGAGAAATTGACCCCAGAAACATGATCCCCTCGTCCTCGCGATCTCAGAGCACCAAGAATCGCCCTCGGAGACGCACCAGGAACGCCGGCAACAAGCTCGACGGAATCCGCGAGCTCTCCGGCCTGATTCCGGAGGCACATGTGTGGCGAGTCTCGGAAACCCGATTTTTGGATCCTTAGCGTTCCGTAGATAGATTTACATATAAATTTTGTTGAAATTGGTCGAGAATTGAGCGAGATTGAATTTGGGGATTCCGGCCGGATTGGGTTAATTTCCGGCCGCCATTATTGCTGCTGTTAGAGCTTTTGCTGCTCGCGGCGGATGGAAATGAATGGATGGAGATGAATGGAGATGAACTCCGGACGCCGGAGAGTTTGGATGAGGGAGGAGGCTGCGGTGGTCACCGGTTTCGTCATACAACTCTCCGCGCCTCAAGATCGGGACTTTCCCCATCTTGTATTCCCGGATCTTCATCTTCAGTCCAGCCGGAGCAACCGCCGGAGATCTGGAGTAGCCGAGTCGTCGCCGATGAGTCCAGGCGGCGGCAGCCAAGAGAGCGGTGGCGTCAACGGCGGCGGTCGAACGTCCGAGACGAAAACAACATATGGAGACGGTGGTTTTTTTTTTCCTGAGTTAACGGTTGGACATTCTCAAAAAAAAAAAGTTAACGGTTGGTTAATTTTGGTGGCCCCCACATAAGCCACATCAGCATTTAACAGCAACAGTAACGTTTTTTTAACGGTGGAACATATTTGCAATGTTTCGAAAGCACAGGGTACGAAAATGCAAAAAAAAAAAGCATGGGTATCATTTCGAAATCCAACCCAAACAACAGGGTACGAAATTGAAATTTGCCCTATAAATATTTTATCTTTGATAAAAACAGAACTTACAAGTTTTGATTTTAAATATCATTGTTTTAATAACAAGAAGCGGCTCCACATTAGGGTTGCTTCCCACGAAAATCTTCTAAGCCACAAGAAGACTAGCATATCAATTAACCATGTACTTAAATCTTGGTTTGATTCTAGAGAGAATCAAAATGTGATCTTAGGGAGCATACACAAGCACATAATATTGGTTACAGTTTTATGAACGAATCTCCGGCCCAAATGTTGATAGTACAATCCTTCATTACCAAAGCACCAAAAATCACGTACATTTCCACCTGATCAAGCAACTTTTCTCTTGTCAATGTTGGTAGAAATTCCAGTCTCGAATACCCTTGCGCTAAATATCAGTCAGTTGCATGAAAGAAAAGTTCGTTAAGAGCAACTCCACCGGGCAGGCGAGCGCTCGGGCGTGGGCGCGGGGTCGCCTGCGCGCGGCGCTGTTCACGCCAGCGGGGAGAAAACGGGGAGGGCAAGCGGCGGGCTTGACGGAAGAAGGCGGGCGGGCCGGCGACGCTCGCTCGCGCCCGCGCCCGCGGGCGGTGAGGGGAAGTGGGCCCCAGCGACGCGGAAGCGCACTCAATTTTTTTTTTTTCTTCTGGCGCGTGCATTGCACGCGCGCGTGAGGGAGAGTGGGTGGGTGGCGTGTTCGGTAGTGGCGTCCGAACGGGGGTGTTGGGCGGCTTTTTGTGTTCGGCGGGTGGACCGAACACTCCAAAACTTTTTTTTTTTAATTTTTTATATAAAATCAACATTTTCTTTTACAAAAACTCACAATTTTTTTTATATCAAATTTTATTTAAGAATGTAATATTAAATTTTAAGAGCGAATAAAATTTAACATATGATAATTCTACATGTTTTTTATAATAATTATTTGTATGTAAAATTTATTCGAAAATTTAGATGTTCAAATTTTATGTGTTGATTACTTGAATATAATGTTGGTATAATTTTTATACATGTTTTTGAAAAAAAAAAAATTAAAAAAAGTTATCGCCTGCGCCTACGCCTACATGGGTGTGCGCTGTTTTTTTGACGGAAGGCTGCCCGATCACTATTCATCGCTTGCGCCCGCCTAAACGGGCAACCCACTTCGCGACGCAGGGCTGCCGCCTCTTGCATGGGTGGAAATGCTCTAAGTGACTCACAAAACTGTGCACTCAAGAGTGCACGCAAAGTGTTGTCGCGGTCCGGACACCCTCGATAGCACTTTTACAAAGATAACATTTTATAAAAAAAAAAAAAAATTTCCAATGAAAGATCGAGTTGCGGAATCGCATTGGCATCCATTCGCGCGGTGGTGGATTTTGGTGTGTAAAGCTCTTCAATTTTGTATCTTTTGAGTGTCGCTGTCCCATCGAATTGTTGAATTTGCAGTGAAGAGCAAAACCCTAATCCCCAAATTGAAGTCCCAAAAGACCAAAAGCTTGATGTGCCATGGATCAATGGAAACCCGGCGATTTCGCAGCAGCTTCAGCTCCACCTTTGCCCTCATCCAATCGCTCCAACAACTCCAACTCCGATTCCAGGTTCGTACATTTTTCTGTAAATTTTATTGGGTTAGCTTGGATTCAGGAATTGAATGTCTCTGTGGTTGAAAGTTTGGAGCTTTGATTGATTTGGAGAAGATGAAGTTGGAAAGTTTTGATCTTTATGGTTTGGTTGTGTTGTGGCAGACAAAGGCATGAAGTGGAGACGAACAAGGACCCAACTGTTGCAAGAAAAGTTCAGAAAGCAGACCGGGAAAAGTTGAGGAGGGATCGACTCAATGAGCACTTTCTTGAGTTGGGCAACACATTAGGTAATGTTTGGTTACTGCTTTACTCATCGTTATGTCATCTCACAATTCAAATATCGAAGACGATGAGTAGTGTTCTCTTGCTAGATGAGCAGATTGTTTGACATGGATCAAAGCTACATATTTAGATGATTGGCATTCTCACAATGTATACAAGTGAAAGTTAGTTTATTGAAAATGGTGCCTTATGTTGGAAATGCAGATGCGGATAGGCCTAAAAACGATAAGGCAACCATCCTTACAGACACAATTCAAATGCTCAAGGATTTAACTGCTGATGTTAACAAACTAAAGGCCGAGTGTGCAGCGCTTACTGATGAATCCCGTGAGGTGAGGTGATGTTCCTTTTTGATGTATAGTTAGTATCCTGGTTGTAACTTGTGAGACCCATCATATGCTAATGTCATTGCAAATTTTGTTTGTTACTTGCAGCTGACACAGGAGAAGAATGAGCTAAGAGAAGAGAAGGCATCTTTAAAATCTGATATCGAAAATCTCAACGCTCAATACCAGCAGAGACTGAGGGTTATGTTTCCCTGGGCTGCGATGGATCCTTCTGTTGTTATGGCTCATCCGTACTCATATCCGATGCCTGTAGCTGTTTCTCCGGGTCCAATTCCCATGCACCCGTCACTTCAGCCTTTGGCTTACTTTCAAACTCAAAATCCTGCTTCCATTCCCAACCCAT
The DNA here is from genome assembly GCA_033992175.1 of Spiraea crenata. Classification (NCBI taxonomy): domain Eukaryota; kingdom Viridiplantae; phylum Streptophyta; class Magnoliopsida; order Rosales; family Rosaceae; genus Spiraea; species Spiraea crenata. The sequence continues at coordinate 7,365,322 of JAVBHV010000052.1, read as the reverse complement.
GTCCAACTTTCGTCCCATACCCAGCTCCTGCCAATCCTCCGGTAGAACAGCCATCACCCCTGTATGCATCTGCTTCCCACATTTCAGGCAAGCAAGATTCCAGAAGCAATTCTTCGGATATTCAGAGGGGTAGCAATATTGAAAGATGTGATGACTCCAATGATGTAGCAACCGACCTTGAACTTAAGATGCCAGGGTCTTCAGCACAACAGGTTAGTTTTAACTTTTAAACTTGTAGTCGCAACAGTGCAGATATGCTTTCTATATTAGACGTGATAAATAATTGAGTGGGGTTTTACAGGATTTGTCTTCTGGTGTTCGGAAGGCCAAGCAATCACAGAGGAAAGATAGGGGTGTTACCGAAGGAAGCTCATCAAGTCGGTATTCTTCATCTCAAGTCCTTCAGGATAGCTCTTCCAACAGCATAGGCGACATCCCTAATTCTAACAAATGAAGAAGTTAGGTTTTCCCGGATGTATGACTTCATCGTTTTGCTAACATGACAAGAGATTGTGTTTTCTGTGACACCCTGATGGTAAAGCCCCGTGTGTCCGGACACCTTCCAGTTTATCATTTGTCGTCTAAGATCCTAGTTGGATCCCTACTTGCAGACTCCAGTACCCAAGCAACTAACTGTTTTCGTCACTAGTAACAGTTTCCTCGGCACCAGAAAGATAGGGTTTGGAATTGCCATTCAATGAATTCCTGGGTGGCCTTACAAATGCTTTCAGTACTTATTCACATGCAGGCTCAAAGCTGCTGAGTGATAATAATAATAATAATAATAATAATAATGTAGTTTATTTGTGAATACTCTATTTAGGATCTGCCTAGCTCCTTAATTGTAGATGTTAAATTGATGTCGTTGTAACTAAGTCGAACAATTAATATTGTTGGTTAAGATTGCCGTTTAAGAGGAAAATAATGTGTTTTCTTCGTTTGTCTTGCCATGCGCAGCCATTTGATTTGAGCATAGTTTTTTTTTTGTTTTTTTTTTCTCTCTTTGTAAGTGTATGCATGGGTCGGCTAATCAATTGGGCAAAACTGCAATGCCGAAAACTATGTTATGGAGATGCGGACTGAGATGCCGGAAACTTGAAAAGGCAAAAAGAAAGAGCAACCAGTTAACCAAGATAGTTTCATCAGAAAGATGTTTCCACGTGGGCATTCTGTTGTCGTTGTTCTCAGGACTCCTTTAATACATTCATGAAATAGACATAAATTAATATCTTCATGCTGCGGACCGATGAAAATATTCCAACTTACTCTTAGCCTTTTGTAACAACATGGTCAGTGGTTCACCTTGGGTCATATAAGACCGGCTCTCCTGATCAAACGCATACGTGTGCCAATCATTCCGGGCAAGTTCACGACTGTCTGGTGCGTGTAGTGCAGCGTAGCAAAATGTGTCTAGCTTTTCATCGTACTCCATCATAAAAGACTGCTGGGATACCCACTTAAGAGCGGTAAGCACCTCAGCTTGGGGAAGCTCGGCACTTTCCGGTACATGAAGTGCAATGCAGGAGATGAGAAACAAGGCAGGAACCCAAGTGTCCCAATTAAGGAAGTATATAAGCTGAATTAAGGGCCTAGCAATTCCAGCACTTAATGTTGCCTGGGAATGGAGGAGGTGAAAATTATTGTCTGTACAGACAAATTTGGTGAGGGCAATGGTAGTCTCCCTCGCGATGACTTGACATTCTGTTTCCTTAAGAAGGTGCACCAATTGCGAAATTATTCTTGTCTCCGCTGAATCAAATGTCTTTGCTAAATTCCCAAGGGCATTGACGCAGCGCCAAACAAGGGTCCCGGAATGTGCCTTCTCATCGGTGATCTTTAGTACTAAATGATCAACAACAGATTTCCAAACAGGAGAATTAGAATCGAAAACACTCCTTCTCAGCTCATCATCTTTCTCTAGTAGCATTTTTGTGATGAGGCTTAATGCAGAGGCGGAACGCATTTGAGCCTTTTGGGAACCCTTTTCGAGGAGCAATGTGAAGCATGATAGTGCTCTTGGTTCCGCTAAGCTACGGCAAATTGCTGTGTCTCCCTTGGCTAGTGTGCAAAGGGCTTTGGCTGCCTCTTCTTTCATTTCAAACTTGCAAGTGGCATGGTAGCCTTCAATGTCTTTTATCCCGGCACTGGCATGTTCTTTAGGCAGTTGACCTGTTTCGAACACAAGATGGTCGACAAGCAAGCGGACAACATCGTGCTGCACAAAAAAGTCTTTGTACTCGGGGTGTTTCTCCGCAAAAGCCGACACTAGCCAGGCAATCGCAGCCTGAACTCTCGGCTGACCTTCTCTGAGGATGTTCACAAACATTTGACACACAGAAGCTTGATGGGGGTGTTGGACGCTTGTCCAAACATATGAAAGCTTCTTAATGGCCCGTGCAGCCTTCTTCTGGACCTCCATTGGACCGAATTCAATCAATTTGAACAAGGGTTCGACTCCACCTTCTTCGATGATGTCCTTACGATATGCGTCGTCGTACATGGCCAGCAGATAGAGTTGCTCTGCAGCATCAGACACAAGCTGTTGTTGTGAATAGTCGTCACAGTTGTTGTGAAGAGTAGCAATGCGATACCAAAAGATAACAAGGACCGGATCGTGACTTGCAGCCGGAGGCACCTCATAGATGTGGACCGCCCCCCGTCTAACTCGGATCAGCCACGACACGCTGTCGATTTCCAACCCGAGGTACGTAGCCATGCATCTGAAGGAGACTTGGGTGGAGAAACGCTTCATTGTGGTGTGAATTATGCACTTGGGAAAAGAGTATTTGAGCAGCTGGGACAGAGCCGTGCCGAGGAAGTCTTCGAGCGATTCCATGACTCGCCGTACAGGGCGGTCGTATGTGCCGACGGCGGGGACGTCGTCGGAGCTGCTGAATTGGAGGAGGAGGTCTGCCAGTAATCGAGCCTTGGATTTGAGCTCCGCGATCCACGGCTTGTCTTTGGATTTCACAACCGCCCTGTCTAATGCCTTGGTGAACTGGTCAGCTAGTTGGATCGATTTTGCTGTCAATTTCTTCACCATAATTGGATGGAAATCAAATCGAATGGGATCCCATCTCCACATCCTTGCTGTTCCTATGAATGAACAATCAACTCTTGTTTTTGGTTTTTACTAAGACCATTCAATCCTTTGTACAAGAATTTACACGAGGAAAATTGGGTCAAGGCTCAAGCAACCAATTGACTTATAAAATCACAAGATAAAAAAGATTCTGTATCCATTAGCGAATCACGAACAGCGTAGAAATAGGAGGAGGAGGCAAACAGAAGAGATCGATTCAAGCGCGCCTGTTATATTTCGCGCCAATTCCGCAAAGAAAGACCTGGCGCGGTTCGGGATTGAATAGAGCTGGACCCGTTTGTCCCGCGTTCTTAAGCCCAACCAATGAGATGCTACGTACATCATGACCTCGGGTTGGACTTGAGCTAGGGGGTTTGAAACTCGGCTTAGCCTAACTAAAGGCTTACATTCTTTTATATTTGAATACATGAAAAACTCTGACCTCCTCTATTTAGTAAGAACCCCACATCTTTTAAGTTTTTTTTATTAGAACCCCACGGATCTTCCTGACCGCACATATCATATGCCCTCAAAAATATCTTCTTTTTTTTTTTTTTGGTCGAGGCCCTCAAAAATATCTTTTTCACTATCTTTTTCATCTTTTGAAAAACAATGGGCCTTTAGCACGGCCCATATAGACCTATTGTGGGCCACCAGGCCCAACCCATTAAAGCCTAACTCAATGGGTGGAGTTGGGTTTTGGTTTTGCTCTATTTTTTATTCGTGTAAAAGGATTGATGGGAATATGATTACTAGGAGGAATAAGAGGCAGGAACGAAAATGATAAAATCAATTCCGTTGTTTGGTTATGTTGGGTGAGAATGAGAAAATGAATGGAAATTTGTGTTAGAATAAAAAAAAATAATAATAATTTTACCGTTATACCCTTACATTTTCTTAAAAGTGGATAACTTGAAGAGTATTTTTGATAAATTTATCTCCATTCCCATGTCAAGCCCTAGTCCCACAATCATGTACTAGAGGTGTAAGTTGGATTGGAATTTTCGAGATACCGAATAAAAATTCCAATTTGGTGTTCGAAGATTTTGAATTCGAACGACACTTATAAATGAAGTGTGTATGCATGTCCATAATAACCTAAAACAAACGCACACTATTGGCATGGATAATCTATATTAGTTAGTTCGCTGCGGAAATTTAAATGTGTTATGGCATGTAATTACTGTCGGACATGCATATTAACAAAGTCTCAAAAGCGTTGAGAATTTGATTATTAAAAGCACGGGTATTGGTAATGAAATTCTGTTTAAACAAAAGACGGGTACTCAAAATTTAGAACTTCAAATTTATAAGTGAGGCTAGTTTTGGGAGATAAAATTCTTGAAGTTACATGAAAAAATCACGTTGCTTGACCCTAAAACCGAATTATTACATGGAGCTAAACATAAATTCTTTTCTTTGACTACGGTCAACATACTCTTGTAGTGTAGAGTATATCTTTTTGTGCATTATATTCAGTATTATCCATAAATATTTTTCTAGCATTTATAGGCTGTCAAATTCGGGCCCCACGCTATGTGAGCGGCGACAGTCTAGGGTTAGGGTAACTAGGTGAGTGTGTGTGACCACAGTATAAAAGGTAAAGTCGGCTCGATTCAATGCCACTGTAGCAGCTAAGCTAAAGAAAGAAATGGGAAATTGCTGCGCGGTTCCCCATGTTACCGATGGCGATGAGCACCAAGGAGATCGGACTCCACCCGGACAAAGAGGTAAAAGAAAACGATTTTTTCTGTGTGTTTTTTTTTTGGAATCTGGGCTAAAAGTCTGTAGTTTTCTGTAGCTAGCCACCAATGGCGATTCATGGTGGCCCCCAAATGTTTGTTTGCCTATGTATTGAAATATGTGCGAAAAAATCATCGAATCGAATGCTTGTTTTGTAGCTATTTAACTATTCATTTGTGGTCCGAAAATCGGCACTTGATTTAGTTGATTTGTGAATTTAGTTGATTTGTGCCTTAATTAATGCTTACAATATATAGTTGATGCGTGAAAGAGGGGATATTTATTTAGTTTATGCTTTCTTGAGGTCAAAATATTTATCTTATACTAGATGTGGGAAACTGGGGAAAGGAAAGGAAACAGACCGCTCACTAGTGTAGGCGCGGATAGGATTTTTACTTTAATCTATATTATACCAGCATTAGGTAAATATTTTTGACCCACAAAAATGCAGATAAATATTTTTGACGCACAGCCATTCTTTGGCCTTCAGAAACAGGGCAGTCTCAAAATCAGGCAGGTCGCGCTCAGGACATTCTGGTGCACGGTAGAGACCCCATGTCTGATCCACCTTGGGCCTTAGACAAGCCCATCAATCCATGGAGAGCATAACATTTAAGGTCTCATCATCGATGAAGATCTTCTTTGGACTAATTGGCAACTTATATGCCACCGGCCGGGGCAAACTTGTAAAAATGCTAGGCCGAGTGCAACACCCACCATAATCTCAATCCTGTTTTCGCCACGAGAGAGCACACCGCTTTTTGCTATTACAGAACGCCTCCGGGTGCCCCATTTCACTTCTTTGTGGCCGTGACAATAAAATCTCCATCCCTGCCGTACCCAGTTATATTCAAAAGGTTTGGGTGATCCAGTCTACTCATAAACTTGATTTTATCCTGCATATTAAAGATAATAAGTAAATTGTTAGCCCTCAAATGAAATGGATCACAAAAAAAATTTCCATTGAGAATTGACAAGCTATTTGGTTAGAGTCCTACCAGCCAGTCTTGGAAAGCTTGCTCAGAATCGGGCACTGGTTGATGATCAAATACTAAATCAATAGTTTGGTAGCGAACTTGCACTCTGCCTCTCCTAAGTCCCTCGTTTGACAAGTCCTTTATGTCGTGAAATTGTGGAGCACCGGGAGCACTAGGAGCACCGGGAGCACCGGGAAAACCAGGAGCACCGCAAGCACCACGAGCAGCTCGAGCCTCACGATCCTCAGCATCACGAAGATATGCATTCACAGCGGCAGTTAGTTGAGCCATTGAAAAAACCATTAAAGTGCTTTGATCAAGCACTCTTCCTCCAAATTCAGAAGGGGCACCATCGACACTTGTACCCGCCTGGGTTGACAAAGACTCGCCTTTCTCAGATGTCGTGTTGCCGGTAGTAGCTTCGGGATGACAAAGACTCGCCTTTCTAGATGTTTCCCTCCGATTGTCCCGAAGCTACTACTTGGCAACACGACATCTGAGAAAGGCGAGTCTTCGTCAACCCAGGCAGGTATAAGTGTCGATGGTGTCCCTTTAGAATTTGGAGGAAGAGTGCTCGATCAAAGCGCCTTAATGGTTTTTTCAATGGCTCAACTAACTGCAGCTGTGAATGCATATCTTCGTGATGCTGAGGATAGTGAGGCTCGAGCTGCTCATGGTGCTCGCGATGCTCCTGTTTTTCCTAGTGCTCCCGGTGCTCCACAATTTCACGACATAAAGGACTTGTCAAACGAGGGACTTATGAGGGGCAGAGTGCAAGTTCGCTATCGGACTATTGATTTAGTATTTGATCATCAACCAGTGCCCGATTCTGAGCAAGCTTTCCAAGACTGGCTGGTAGGACTCTAACCAAATAGCTTGTCAATTCTCAATGGAAATTTTTTTTGTGATCCATTTCATTTGAGGGCTAACAATTTACTTATTATCTTTAATATGTAGGATAAAATCAAGTTTATGAGTAGACTTGGATCACCCAAACCTTTTGAATATAACTGGGTACGGCAGGGATGGAGATTTTATTGTCACGGCCACCAGAGAAGTGAAATGGGGCACCCCGGAGGCGTTCTGTAATAGCAAAAAGCAGTGTGCTCTCTCGTGGCGAAAGAGGATTGAGATTATGGTGGGTGTTGCACTCGGCCTAGCATTTCTGACAGTTGCCCCGGCCGGTGGCATATAAGTTGCCAGTTAGTCCAAAGAAGATCTTCATCGATGATGAGACCTTAAATGTTATGCTCTCCATGGATTGATGGGCTTGTCTAAGGCCCAAGATCGGATCCGACATGGGGTCTCTACCGTGCACCAGAATGTCCTGAAACCTTGACCTGCTGATTTTGAGACTGCCCTGTTTCTGAAGGCCAATGTGTATTCGCTGGGAGTCATCCTCCTTCAGCTGATGGCTGGATTGGATGGGAAATTTGATAGGAGAAAGCCAAACATTATGCTTTCTGACGCTGACGAGGTCTTCAAAGTTGTGGAAGACCACACGGCGGACAAGAAGGAAATGGTAATGATACTAGTTTGAGTTGAATTAAAACATTTCTATATTCCCTATTCTCTATTCTCTAGTAATACAATTAACATTCCTGTGTATAATTTGCAGAAGAAGAGCATGCGAAAGCTGTGGGACAGCCACCTGGTGAATGCCAAGGACCATTCCTTCGAGGCGGAGTGTGCCATGGCTCTACTAATCCAAGGCTGTCTGAGAGAAGCTGCGGAGAGATTTACTGCCGCTGAAATGTTGAGGGAGTCGCTAAGGATTCTAGACTTGTAGATTGAAGAGCATTGACTTCAGCAGTAAACTTGGTTTTTAGTTTTTGATATATTTCTTGTCTGAGTTTGTAGACTAAATTTATTTTCTGGGTAGTTGAAGTTCGAACTATATTTGCTCCTTTAGTATGGAAACCCATTTTGTTCTTTTGTCTCCCATATCCAAGTTTCAAATTTATATCAAATCGAGTTCAGCACCGAATCTAAATTAGATATACCCCGCAGTTAGTTTGATGAATGAAACACAACAAACCTCAGAACTGTGGATTCAAGGAATATGTAACTTCGTATGCAAAAATGGTTATAATCTGCCGTATATCATTGTATACTTATTTATATCACTCATCATAATTTGTACGGCACAACCGAGAAACCCCCAACACTTGTAAATGGATGTACATTTTCAACAGCCATGGAGCCACCATTCGTTTCAGTTTCACACCACCTCTAACTTCACATATTTCAGTGAAGTATATTATCAGTCCTAGGGAGAATACAATTGCTTGGATACGTGAGTTCAAAAGTGGTCTAGGATGGTTAATAAATTGAGAACCATAACACCTTTCTTACGCTCCCTTACTTCCAATCTTCAAAACAATATACTGCCAATCTATACCTTCCTAGCATTCCGATGAGCAGTTGGGCTAGTCACGGTTCTCGAACTAATGCTCGCAGTTCTTAGAAGTCTACGGAACTCTGATAGGCTTATCCTCCCATCTTTGTCAATATCGGCCTCTTCAAGAAGTGGATCAATAGAACCTTTTAAGCCCGTGTGCTACAAAAGAAAGCAGCATAGTGTATCAGCAATTTTAGCAAGAACAATAGTTGATCCAAGGCAGTGTTCCATGTGTTCGTGAATTAACTAACCATTTTAAGTTCGTCTGGAGTTATAAATCCATCTTTATCTATGTCGAACTTCTCAAAAGCGGCACGTGAGCGCTGCTGCCACTTTTCAGAGTCATGTTCTTCCAATTGATGCACGTGTAGAGTAGCTGCGACAAACTCGGTGAAATCCACAAGTCCGTCTGTGTTGCTGTCAATCTGGATCAAGAAAATAAACAACCACATTCCAAACTGTAAGGAAGCAATATCCGGGCCACTGATACAAGACTGATGCAACGGTAAGCGGGAAGGAAAAAAAATAAAAGGCAAAAGGATAGATTGAAGCAATGCAATGTTCTTTGAAGCAATATCCAAGACATGTGGTTTTCTGAGAGGAAAAAGGAAAAAAGGTGAAGGGATGGCATACCGCTTCTAGTATCTCAATAACACGTGAATCTTTCAATTTCCAAGGGACATCTTTAGCAAGTGCCTGCAACAAAGACATCTGTATTAGAAGTCTAGACCACAACAAGCCATATAACCTGACACATATAGTCATGAAGAAGTGGCTATCCCGTTCTCAACTTCAAACTTAAATCAGGCAAAGGTTTACCTGTCTCATTTCTTCAAGACTAATCGAACCATTCTTATCCACATCAATTGCATCGAATTGATCCTTCAGATCAGACAGCTCCTCGGAATTAAGTGTGCTAGCTAATGCCTACAAGGTCACCAATTTAAATGAGAAATCTACGTACTCAAATTTAAGACTTTAATCTTTTTGTACTGGAAACACCACCAGGGATAAGTTTCTTACCCTTAGAGCAAACTGTTTCAAGCGACTATATCTCACAAACTGGCGCATATTATTTAGGACAGATATATCTATAGGAATCTCTGATGCATTTCCTCCTTCTCTAACCCACGGGTGTGCTGGAAATAAGGAAGATCAGTTACTCCCAGCAAAAGTTTTTATAATCTTTTATCACTTCAAAGGATTGTCTCGCAATAAAACATCAATAACAATATTCTTCGGTTTGGCATCGATCGCAATAACTCAATTTTAAAGATAAGAAGCAAGCAGTTGGAATATCATTTCTTAGCCACTAACAACAAATACATTAGCCTTTCTAGTTCTATCAGGATGAGATTTAGGCACATACATAGAGCTTGAGCAGCAGTTAGCCTGGCCCGAGGATCCTTCACAAGTAACTTCTTAACAAAATCTTTAGCACTGTTTGTTATTGTTGGCCATGGTTTGCGACGGAAATCAGGCTTGTTTCTTAATACCTGCATTTAACGATAGGTAAGTAAGTCTACTAAACAAATGATGGAGGGGGAGATACGGAAATAAAAAATGACAAACAATAGCTTCCCAGAAAAGAAAAAAAATCCAACAGGACAAGGAAAAGGATTATTAATGTAAATTAAGAATGTACTACACCTCCTTGAATATACCATCTTCAGTCTTATCCCAAAATGGGCGTCTCCCACAAAGCAAAATATAGGTAATCACACCAATACTCCAAACATCTGATTCAGGCCCTGACTTGCGTTTCAATACTTCAGGAGCAACGTAGTAAGCACTGCCAACAATATCTGGAAACTTCTTCCCTGCAATTTTTACAGTTTAGTCAGCTTTACCGATTTTCGAAAAGAGCAGAAACTTGTAAATCTCAGAATGAAATTCTTCCAGGACTGAAAGTAAGCCTCACCTGGTTTTATGAAGTCCGACAAACCAAAGTCTGTGGCCTTCAAAGGCGAGTCTAATGCTTTCGACTTGAAAAGAAAATTCTACAATCAAGGAAGAAAGGCAAGGTTATAACAGTAAAAGAAACTAAAATGACTCCTGATAGCAAAATCAGAAAACAAGTGAATGAACTCATTTATACCTCAGGTTTCATGTCACGGTGCACAAGACCATGTAAATGACACTCAGCTGCTACCCTGAGCATCTGCCTTACAACCACTGCTGCATCTTTCTCAGTGTAACGGCTATCCTTCCTGGTTAATCAAGAGAAATATGCAAATGGAATGTTAAAAACAACAGACCGACAATTTCCAGACAAGTACTTCTCAGGACTCAAGGAATCTTACTTCTCCAAAATCCGATCCAGCAACTCACCTCCTTCACATAACCTGAAAAATAAACAATGGAAAACACTTTCATATCTAATCATAAAGAAGCAATGCGAAAGATGAAGATCAAATAAGTATAAAAGGAGAGTGTATGGAACAAAAACAGAAGAAAGATGGAGCAGTCTAAAAATTAAGCTCAAGAAGGAAACTTACTCCATGACTATATACACATAAGAATCATCTTCAAAAGCATTATAAAACTCGACAACATTCTCATGGCCTGCAAGTGCCTGTAATATTTTAACCTCTCGCTTAACATCCTCGACGGCAATAGGTAGAATCATCTGCCACAGACGAGAAAAAAATAATCATCCTCAACGGCATTAACATTCATAGAGGAAAATAAGCGGTGAACTTATGCTGCCAATCAATGCTTTCGCACTTTACAGCGGCATGTTTCAACTGACCGAGAAGAAACAAACCAGCTGAGGAACAAACTTCAAATACTTGACATGGAATACAACAACATTTCGAGTACATTATCAGCTGCTATTCCCTACTGTTTATGCAACCAGCTAAACCAGGTAGTTTTAATCAGACAGAAGTAGGCCCAAGCTGCTCAATAGCACCAAACTCTCAGAAACAATTCCTCAAAGAGACCAACAAACTGCTACACAACCCAATGATGGGAAAGTTGTGGAATCTACAAGAATGTTGGACCCAGAAAAATGGCATCCAACAACTAGAATCTCCCAACACCCAATCCAAAAAAGCAAACTTTCCCAATATCCCAAACACCCCAACTCACAACTTTAGAATCCACAAAATCAACTCAACCCAAAATCTGATAAAAACCAAATGAGATCACAAAATTCAAGCATTTCAACACGAACCCAGAATTTCAAACACCAATATGTACCTTATTCTTATCGATCCTCTTGACCGCAACTCGATCCCCATTAGCCCTGTCGGTGGCAACATACGTGTACCCAAATTGGCCGTGACCCAACAACTTCCCGATCGTGTACCGCCTATCGAAATTCTTATCGTACCCGAAATCGGTGCGCTTACCGCACGGAATGACTCCGGTGTGCCGCCGCGAGGGGGGCTTGGGCTTGGGCTTGGGCTTGCTCTTGGGCGGGTCATTGGGCCGGTGATTCGTCGGTCTGTGTTCTTGCTTGACGATCGCGGTGGTCGCCGGGTGCGACGCCTGTTTCCGGTGGTGGTTGGCGGTGTTGCTGTTGGAGCCACTGACCTTGTTGGTGGAGAAGCAACCGCCCATGATTGACCCGAGAGGACGAGAATGCAAAAAGGTTCAAACTTTATGCGAAATCCAAGAGGGGTTTTGAATTTTCAGAGGTTCCGATCCGAACCCATGTTGGGATTGAGTTGGGTTCGATGGGAATGGATCATAAATAGAAAGGGTCAATCCAGAAAGGGAGGAAACATTGGAGCAGAGAGGAGGAAGAAGAGAAGAAAGAGAGGGCGGGTCAAAAGAGACTTCTTTTGACAAATATGAAAAGAAAATATGAAAAAATTAACAAAAGCCCGACGGGGGGGCAGCAGCGTTGGCGCGGGAGAGCTCCCCCGTTATTCAGTTTTTTGTTGGGGCGGAGTAATTATGGATTACCACCTTATTCTTGTTTTTTTACTTTTTGCAGGAAAATTATCTGGAAATATTTCCTTTTTAATCAACATTATACAGTCATTCTCTTTTTGGTATTGATTTTTCTAGGTGTTTTGGTCCTCGTGTGTGACGCGGTTAAGAGGTGGAAAATGGGAAAATAGTTGAGGATAAAGGAGATGTAAAAATTATGAGTTGGGAATGGATGAAGACTTATGAGAATGGTAAATAGTAAATTGCGAGTTGGGACAGCGATTCGTTTGTGGGGAGCCAGCTAATTGCATTTCATTTTTCGTAATGGTATTCTTCTCTAACTAAACCTAACAAGTTTGATGGATCCAAGGTCATACCGATGTTGGCACACTTCGGATGAGATTTGAGTTGATTTTTGGAGAAGTTTTTAGTGTTTTACAAGTTGAGAGATTTATAATAATATGGATGAAATGTATTCGATAGTGACCCTCTGAGAAACGTAAAGAGATTCGATGGCTTCTACAGAAAGGTTTACAAGTTTTTAATAGCCAATTGTTATTTGGTGGATCACTATCGAACATACTTTCAATATGCATCAGGTTGCTACTGAAAATACTTTTAATATTTGGTAAATTGCTACTGAAATACCTATAAGCAATCCCTAAATCCCAAATCCAAATCTAGGGCTGGGCATGGGCCACCGGAATGGCCCGAAACCCGTAACATTTGGACCGTTGTGTTTAGGAATTTAATAAATCGGTCCGGGCCATTAAATTTTTTAAAAAAATTCGTTTCGTTCCAGACCGAATAGCTAAATGCGGTCCGGTCTGCGGTCCAAGTATTTTTATACCTGGTTGGCCCGTTTGGCCCGTTTAATTAGGATATGTGTTGGGTGATAAATTCATTTAGGAGTTCTTTACCACCTAAATCGGTTGAGGCTTTGATGTGCATGCAAAGTTGGCTAAAGGGTGAAGACATCTCATGTTTTAAATTGGAAGGTGAACCTTGCATTGAAGAACTTCAATTTTATGAAAGTATTGAAGAGGGAATTCTTCTAATAACTATTGCTATTAATCATTTTAATTTCCAAATTTAATGAGTTGTGATTAATTAATTGGGTTTGTTTGATTGTAGGAATGGATAGTCCAAGTGCAATAGTTTGTGATACCACCACCTCAACAAGCACAAGCACTAAGAGTACTGCAGGTTCAAAGGCAAAGGCAAAGAGGAATGCGCATTAAACTAGCAAGATAATATGTTTATGCAACTTTCTTTTATGTTGTTATTTCATGAACATTTTTTATGGTTGTGTGTTTGTTTCTTTAATAATATGTTTTCTTTTTATGTTGTTGTTTCATGATCATTTTTTATGGTTGTGTTTATTTGTCATATGAATGTAATACGAATGAACAATGGAATTTTATTTAGTTGTGTTGAATGTTTACAAGATTTTATTGTTTGTATTTTTGAATGAATTGGCCCGAAAATTAAGCCCGAACCATTCTGAATTTTAAATGGGCCGGTTCTGTCCGAGCCAAAAATATATATATTAAAATCCGTTCCAGACCAGACCGCATAAATAATTGCGGATCAGGTCGTGGATTCATGATTTTTTTGGCCCGGATCGGACCGTGCCCAGCCCTATCCAAACCTCAACTTGTCAATAACAACCACGATTCGTATGATTATGTATTCTATTGCCTATTCAATCTTGTGTATGATTATGTACTGCTTACTGAATCCTTTTACTTATTCAAATTTTTGGGTTAGAATCCGATCCTAATTCCTACCACGTCAACTTTGTGCACCCCATGTTGGAGCATCAAGATTAGGTTGGGGCATTCAATATATAGACAAGTCATGTTCATGTATTAATTTAGGAATACGATGTGAAGTATATAGGAAATGAAGATATTATTTTGTTCTTGTCAAAAGAGGGTACTAGCTAGAATCTCAGATTAGTTTCACGCCCATGCGCAACTATATTTTATGCCAAAAGATCAATTCAACGAAACTGTGAAATCGATCACAATCACTCGGGCGAGTTTTGGTGAGTTGTATATTCGCAGGGAGAATATCAACATCTTATAGTAGTGACGATTTCATGACAAGCTTGAGAAAGCCTACTTTCATTCCAAGGACTCATGGGGAAACACAAAAGTAGTCTTTTTTTGTGAACCCAATCAATGCAAACACGACACTTCTTGTTAAGTGAGTCTTGTTCCCTCAGTATAAGGGCAGTCAAAGTAGGAAAAAGATTTTGTGTATGTGGCTGAGATAGGCAAGAAGAACACAAGGATCTTGATGAAAGAAATGATGGATCTCTATCCAACTAACTTCTTTTTTTTATGTCAATTAGCTTTGATTTGAATGGTAACTGAATCCTAAAATTGAGGAGTTCAACTCTGGCCCTTTTCAAGTGCCATGTATAATATGTGTATCCACATTGGTTGTTGGTAAATTCTATGTATTTTCTATAGACCATTCATGTTAGTTGATGGTATACATATGTTTTTTTATGGCGGAGCTACGAATGTATGTAAAATTGGGTTAATATAATTTTTTTTTTCTTGTAGACATAGAGTCAAACTTAATCGTGAGTGGAATTAAAGTTCAATTTTGAATATAGACTAATTTTTAAGCAAATTTATAGAATTTTTTGAAACTGGATTGTACCTGAGCACAAGGCAGCCACCCTCTAGCTCCGCCTTTATTTTAGGTTGAGTTGGATTAGTTAAGGTGCTCTTGATTATATGTAAAATGCCCTCTTAGAAGATGTTTTTGGATGAAATCAAGTCTTACATTTTTCTGGACGTCAAGAAAGTTTCACTTCTGACATCGAGATTCCTTAGAAAACCCCAATATGAATTTTGCTTCCAAGAACATTGCATTGGAACTGTGGCGAAGTTGTAATTAGCAATGGGGTGAAGGCTAAGAGTGTGTCTGTGAACACGGAGACTTGATAAGTCGGCGTCAAAGTTCTTGGTGTGGACTTGGTCTTTGGATATATCTAAAAAGTCAAATATCAATATGTTTGTGAATTATGATGATTGGCATCCATTGGTTATATTCATTACAAAATTATACTTATTTGTTAATTGACATGGATTAGCATCCCAAATGCTTACTTTCCTTCAAGTGATTAAATGCATCAACTACCCTTAACTTCATGCGTTGGAATATCCTCACATGTTGCTCATATAAAAAATGTTATCTTATTGTTTTGCACAAGTATTTTGTTTTAGTCAAGCACAAGCAAAAAGTCATACTAATGGTTTCTTTCTTCCCTTGGCTTTAAATGGCGTAGTCAATTATTTCTATATACTATGTAGAAGATGATGTAGTGCGCTTCCCACTCACACAAAAAAAAAAGATCTAAGAGAGACAATTAGTTAACCTTGACTTGACATATACTTGAATATCTAAGACACTTTATCAAGAGGAACTCTTCACCTTGTTTAGAATCATCCAATCTTCCTCTGTAAGTGATCTTGCATATGGTCTAGTAATCATTCGCCTTTCATTTTGCTGTAGCGTCTACATTATTTGCAGTCATAGCAAACTTTACGTAGATTTTCTCGATTTAAAATTTTAGCTGTGTAGTCTTATTGAATTTCATATTCTAACTCATTACATCATAACAAACAATTTAAACACTTTTGAGTAATTAATTAAACAGAACCTGCCACCGCACATACTAGCTTCAACTACTCTTTGTTCTTAGACTAAATTATTCCAGATTTGCACAGTTTAGTGATGAATGACATTTACAAAAGGACAATTCTTGGCTACACCATACTGAAATCTTCATTCTCCGGCTTCCTCGTTGATGCATATCATAATCCGAACCGTTGATTTGATTCATTATCCAGTAAAGATCATCCCTGCAAAAAATCAATCAAATCAGAGATCGTTTAGTTAACTAACTTTGTGAAACATGTGAACGGTATAATTAGATATCAAACTAGTCGTCTATATATTTGGTGCAGTTCAATAACTCAAACAATCTCCGATTTGATTGATTTTTTACAGGGATGATCTTTATTAGATAATAAATCAAATAAACGATTCGGATTATGACATGTATCAACAAGGAAGCCGAAAAATGATGATTTTAGCAGCCAAGAGCTGCATTTAAGTGCAGCTAAGAATTGGCCTTTACAAAATTGGATTCTTCTTAAATACGCTCACCTACGTACGAGCTGTTTTGAGTTTGGGTTATTAAAATGAGTTTTTCATCTATCAATCGCTTCATCAAGTCTCCAAGCGCAACACATGTGTTTCTGTTGTAGATAAATCCACGGCTCCACATGCACGTGGACGACCAAGATTAACAACTACATATTCGAAAGGCAACAATTGAGAAATATGCGCAAAAAGCAATATTCTAGCCTTTTCTTGGACTTTAATCATAGTAGTGTGTGTGGTCACAATGAGAAAAACTTAGGAACTTTAAACTTTAGCAAGTATGAACACAATCTGATTACTTTTAGTTCACACTCACAATAGTATAAAGGGGACAAACCAATCACGTTTAATTGGAGGTACAGACTATTTGTGCAGATGGCGACACAGATCACTGCAATGGTTGCCGGTAAGCACGTGTTATCGTCTGATTCGTCCACGGCCACAACTACGGCAACCCACAATCAAATGTTGGTTTCTTTATATTCAAGTAAAGAAATGTGTTTTCCATTTTTGTTACATGAAATACATTTAGTAGCTAATAAGAGCACACATGAACAACGGTCTATAACATTTGGTAGCATTCATTATACTTTGACATTATAAACATGTAACAATATTGATGGCTCCTTGGTTTTATATTTGTTATAACTTTTGAGTTTGCTATTGTAAAGAGATTGGAGAGTCTTGTCTCTTTTTCAATGCTTCCATTACCAAACCCTATAAAATACTTGTCAACCCGCCTTGTTCACACTTCACAGCATTGAAATTTTTATTCAACGAAAAAACTTAAATATATTGCTTAGCTCTTTCAGTAGACTCTGGATCTTTGTGATAAACAAATCTATGTGATTAATTTCGACAAGTTTTGTCTATAGACATAGAGACTGTAAAAACTTTGAATGAACACAAACTCTTAAGCTTTTAACTGTTACAAGATTCTAAATTCAGAGCCGTGGTTGAGAATTCAGAGGCCTGGTTCGAAATGCTTATCGGGGCCCTTCAACGATTTAAAAAATTCATAACAATTACTTTCTATGCTAAATGTATTAATGATAAAAAAGTAAATTTGGAAATAAAATTATCACAAACTAATTGAAATCCATGCAAAGTGTATTACGAACAAAGTACTGATATAAAAAATTTCAAAAATCAATAAATTAAAAACCTTTAACATCTGATACATGATAATATCGAACAACAAAACATAATTGTAAAACATTTCTCCTTACAACATACCTATAAATATTTTAATTAAAATAAATATTAATTATTAAATACATAATACTTTGAAAAAAAATTGAGATGTCTTGAAATGGGGGCCCGGTTAGTGTCTCCAACCCGAATCCCCTCAATGGCGGCTCTGCCTAAATTATGACTTAATTGTAACTCATGAAGCCTAAATTATGACTCATGAGGAGTTATATCTAGTTTGATATGTTTTTTCAATAAAAATTGAGGATTAGAGCTTGTTTTATGATTTCGTTAGTACTTCACATTTGTTTTCAGTCTTGACTATTTGCAGACTTTTCTAACTAGATTTTCCTGCCCTAAGTAATGGGCTATTAGCCTATGATTGGGTCATGACTAATGTCTGACCCGTAATTTAGATCCTGGAATGATCACTATTCTAATCCGGCCTTAATTTGATGAATTTGTGAGAACAAGCAAAATTTGGCTGGACTTGTCAATGGAAAATATAATTCGTTTTAAAAAGTTCAAGGCAACAAATTTTCTGAAGAAGAATACTGAGAAAAAGCTCCATAAACAGACTCAATCAATACCGATAATGAGCATCTTTTATTAAACGGAAGCTAGCTTGTTGCATGAGTAAAGGTTTTCACATAAAAACATTAAATGCCTTACAACCTATATGCTAAGGGAGTTGGTTTTGTCACCTTTAACATACTCTCTCTTTAAACTTGATTGCTGGATGGAATAATTTAAAAGGAATCAATAGATATAATTAAAGAAGAGTGTGTATTAGAGATGAAAAATATGTTTGCAAATAGATTCCCTATGCACACACTCGTATAATCAAGTCCAAAATAAAGAGGCCCAATATTGAGCACAGAACAAAAGCCCTAGAAGTCTCCCGGAATGATGACCCGCTTCCGAGGCCCAGTAATCAAGGACGATTAACTACACACCGATAAAAACCACGAGAAGATACGATTAAAGCATAAACTAACCTATCAAGAGGAGAAATGTACAAGTAGCAGAGACGCCAGATTCATCAAATATATCAAGATAAACAATAACTAGTGAAGTGGTGAGGGCTGGTGGTAAAGAGTGTTTAGATTATGCTAGGTCAAGAATTCGAAATGAAATTGGTACTTCAACTATGGAATTTGACTCTTTGTGATGAAAAATCGGGTATGGGAAGTTTTTGGATCCCTTACTTTAAGCCCACAACTTCCACCGCCTAAAAGTGGGAAGTTCTCTACTAACCAAATTGCCCTCATTTTAGTCAGAGATAAAAAATGAGCGGGGCTATTTAAATCGTCTGTTTTTGCTGTTAATTTGGTAGCGTAATTGATTTTGTTATGCTTTTTTGGTTTTTAACATATTACTTTCTTAATTTTAATAGTTGGATTGAATGATTTAAAACGGAATCAACGAATATGATATGATTTATAAAGAGTATGGTAGAAGTGCAAAAAATATGTGAAAATCACTTTCTTTAAGTAAGTAATGTGTCCGAATCTTTCACCATGAATATAGTTTTTGACTTTTTAGTTCATCAAAGAAGGGTCCGGCAATTTGGAAGAAGAACTGCTAGACTTGTTGGCATTCTCCTTTCCGCTTCTGGGGATGTGATCTTGGTGGTAGCTACATCCCACATGTACATCTCAGTTACGTCCGCCTCCCATGTAATAATAATTCCAAGAAATCTAATTTGATAATGTGGCGTGGCGTTACAAGGTCAATGAGATTGAAACAAATGACACACAATCACCTAACAATCAACTTCAAGAACATAAATGCAAGCGAATTATTTTGCTCTATTAACTTATCACCAAAATAAGGCAGAGAAACATCATAGGGAGGGGCACAGGTCTGCCATTGGGTTCAAACTCTAAGCACATTACACATATAAGTACATAAAATGAACATAAAAGCAGCCAGTGGTAAAGCTTTTCACAAAAGCAATGATCGGACCAAAGTGCTTTGAAATCAGGCAAAAATATCATCAGCTGGCTTGCCTTCCAATTTGGCCTTCTCCAAATCCTCCAGCTCCTGCTCTTTTGCCAACTTCTTCAACCTGGCAAGCTCAAGGTCCTTGCTCATCTTCTTCTTGTACATCTCGGTGTAGGTGATCGGGGCCTCCATTATGGGCTTTTCGCCTTCTCTGATGCTCAGTGGGTACACTATGGCCTCCTGGGCCGGGTTCTGGAATGTGGCTATGGACAGCCTGCTGTGGTTTGAGTTCACCACTGCTTGGTGGTCAGCGTTCTTGAACCTCCCATTGCTTAGAAACTGCTCCAACACAACAGTGCAACTCAATTAGTCTCCTCTTTTATTTTAATTCGAGTGATATATTCTAATATAATCTAAACTACGATCCTCCTATTGTCAAATTCATGTCATAAACTCAGGGAAAACAACTGCAATTTGTCAAGATACATGTGGGCTGTTGTATCATATAAGACACCAAATATTAAAAGCTCCCCCAATATTTCAGCCAACTGCCACAACTAAAATGTGGACCATTTCGTTCCCATCTTACTCACTGACGTGGCAATCAGGTGACAATAGAAATTGTGTTATCTATTATATATAGGAAATTGTTATTTCCACTCCATTTTTTTATTAATGGCACTCAATTTATGTGTAAAAAAAGAAGAAGAAATGAAGTGTCATTAGTAAAAAGTGGAGTGGAAATAACATTTCTCTATATATAATGTCCAGTTAATTGCAATTAGTCATTTATGTACAATTTCTAAATTCTTAATTTGTCCGTTTCTCTCCTCACTCTCATATCGTTTGTATAAAATGAATGATGATGATAAAAAACCAAACCCATAATTATAATCTTTTAGGAAAGAAATTGGGTTGTATACTCACGTGACCGTGATCTCCAAGATTGACCACAAACGCTCCTTCCACTGGCTGAACAGTGATCCACGTCTTCCCGCCATCCCTAGTGGCCTGGAGCCCGCCAACTTGGTCCTGGAGCAAAAGGGTAATCGTACCCGGATCCGTGTGGCGCTTCAACCCGAGAGTGAGATCGGGCTGGGGGCATTTTGGGTAGAAATTGACCACGACTTTCTGGTCCATGTCCACACATGCCTTTGTCAATGC
Source organism: Spiraea crenata (assembly GCA_033992175.1). Lineage (NCBI taxonomy): Eukaryota > Viridiplantae > Streptophyta > Magnoliopsida > Rosales > Rosaceae > Spiraea > Spiraea crenata. The sequence continues at coordinate 7,344,747 of JAVBHV010000052.1, read as the reverse complement.
CTCCTTCTCCAAACCCATGGCTTCCGATAAAACCCCCAGCAGCTTGCACGCCAGTCCCATCAGCTCGTCGCTGTACTGCTTGGTCACATCTCTCCACCCCTCCGGCTTGTCGGGCCACCTCGAGTAGTCCCGGTGCCGGACTGGGTATGAGAAGTAGGTCACAATCTCGCGCCAATCTTGCACTGCCTCCCCCTAAAAATATAGGCCACGGTAACGATGTTCAGTGATTATTGCCACGGTAATTAAAAGGATGTCACAAGTAAGTTTGCTAATTGTTAACTGCTAATAGACAAACTACTGACACTAGAAGACAAAATGGTGTCACAAATGTGGAAATTGTTGGTTACTAACCCTTTTTTCTTTTTTGAAAATGAATAATAAACAATTGTCGATTCATATCTGGCAACTTAAAACTTTCATAACAGAATTCTTGAAATCATGGTAGGTTACTTTCACAAAAGTAACACATGATGCAAAATTATAGCTCAATGACTTTTTTAGTAATAAACTTTTAAGAATAGTAACGAATCAACGAAATTTATCAGGAGAAGAAAATTTAGAAAATTCTAAATTTGTACTTACTTGTAAATGGCTGGACACGATGAAGCCACCCTTCTTGCCGCCGGACATGTCGAAGCGGAGCTTCTCCTCCGACGGCAAGGCAAAGAACTCTCTAGCCAAGGTTGTCATCTCGGAAATGAGCTTGGCGTCGACGCCGTGATCGACGATCTGGAAAATACCCCAGTCCTCGCAGGCCTCGACAATCTTCTTGCAAATCTCTTCGCGGCGGCCTTCCTCGTCGATCCCGGCGAGGGAAATGATCGGGATTTCGTTGCTGAAGTCGTTGTAGGCCACCTTGGGGCGCTCGTCTTCGTCGCGGACGAATTTCTGCCGGAGGGTTGTCTCTCCGGCCATGGAGGTGAGAGTGGTGGCGGTAGGAGCCATGATGGCGGTGGTGGTTCAATTTGTTTGATGTGTCTAATTGGTATTGGCTCAATGGGAATGTGTTTGTGTTTTCTTGTTGGGGGAGAGAAAGTTACAAATGTGATGCTTCAATTTGGTGAGGGGTGTGATTTGTATTTATATATTTGTAATCTGTGTATTTAGGGTGACCGTTCCAACTACCTCATAGCTCGTGAGTGAGTTCTTACAGTCATAAACCCCTCAATCTAGTGCCACCAAACCCCTTTGGCTTCTAGAATGTATCTACCAGTGAGTATGGACCTTCATATATCTATTCATATTCCAGTCAAGGGTATCATCATCTTACTGTCAAATAATGTTTACAAGTCAATTATAATAACCTATATGGGCTTTTATGAATTCATAACATAACGCGAAATTAAATAAATACACTTAATGTACTTTAAGTAAATTGAAGATTGTAACGCTCATGTAGCGATGATTAGGATTTATGATTGAATTCAGAGTTTTACCTTTTTTTACTCAATGAGATTATCAACAGATTATGATAAATTTGAATGATTTGAATTTTTCAGTAGATTGTTTTTTCTTTGAAGTTGTTGCTTTTAACGACGCTTTAAGATTTGTATATTGTACACAACTTTGATGTATTATTAAAGTTTATCAATGAAATTATTCATTTGATACACGCGTTTGATGTACAAAGGGTAGGCGATATGAATGTGCAATGTATAGATGGTATTAATTGTGAGTTGTGTCGCTGTGATCACCATAGATTATAGAAAGGACTTTAGCCGAAACAGAATGTCACAATTCTTTGTTTGGGTAAATACTTAAGGCCCATGAGTCATGATGGCGGTGTACCCAACATTTGGATGGAATTGTTCACCACAAACAATTATTGCATTGAATTTATCAATATTAGCTCATAGTAAGGAATTTGCTATCCATAATTCAAAGGATTAAATACCTTTACTAGTTGACTATTAAGATTCCTTAAAAAAAGAAGAAAAAATAAATAAATATGAGATGTACCTACGGAGTATTGGAGCCCATTGGTTTACAGGTTCATGGTTTGTAGTACATGCGAGGTTTGGTTTTTGGGGAAGGAAAAGAGACAGTATTAGAGCATGATGTTCTTCCTTAGGATACAAGCTACAGAGTTAGAAGAAAATTAAACTTTCAGATCTCGAGTGTAGCATTAAACACTAAGCATATTTTCGCAGCCAATATCTTGAATTTAGAGTTTTAACCTTTTTTGATCTATAAGTGCCTTTAGTTAGTGGTGCAAATACTTATGGTAAAAAAATATATATAAAAATTATGACTTAAAAAATCGTCTGAAGGGTTATGTATATCTTCTTTATACACACAGTATACAAGAGATTCTAAAGAAAACGTAACACGTTATCTTGGAGTAACACACACTTCTTACCTGGACATGTACATTTTAGGCCTCTAAAGTCAAAGATGTTGACCTTTCCTCCTTGTTTAGTGAAGGTTTTACCATCAATCTTAGATATTATATTAGGATTAGTGCCTAATTCCCATGGTATACCATTTTGTTTCCTTTGATCTTCAAATCTTAATTAGTGATTTAAGCCATTTATTAATAATCAACATATGTATGTCCCGAGGGCTAAATTAATTGAAGATTAGCTAGTGTGTGAGATGACTAAATATTACAAAAGAATTGAGGAAGACCAATATTTAGGCTGAAGTCGAGCCACGTGATCTCCACCTACCCATCTTAGTGAAGAGCAAGCCATGCACGTGCCCACAGCCCACCCACCCGTTAGGCCATCTCGTTAAGATTGCGTATGCCACCATGACTTTCTTTGGTCTCGATAATTTTGATTTTTTAGTAGGTTGTCTCGATACTTCTCACTTGGCCATCAATTTATGGTTACTCGATATAAAGTAGACATTGGAGGCAATAAAGTGTGACATAACAAACAACATTTACAATAATCATGATGCAATAAAGATTCACTTTAGAAAAAAAAATTACGATTTGCGGACTTCAGAAAAAAAAAAATTATAATTTATGGACTTTAGAAAAAAAGATGCTACAATTTGTGAATTTACAGCGTAGGATCAAGCTTCAAGCTCCAAAGTATAAAGAAGATTGATAAGTTTTAGTGGGGTTGAAGCAAACAAATTTTTAGGTAGCAAATTAATGGTTTGTTAGAGCATCTCCCACATATTTAGTAAATTTCACTTTTCAAATTCTACTTTGTTTACCATGTGGCAACAATTATATTTTGATATTACTTGAAGAGTAAAATACCCAAAAACACTACTACACTTTAAATATTTGAATATAGTATCATTTTAACACATATTAATTTTTAATTTGCTTACACACTTTAATAACAACTTTTACACCCATGCGGTGCACAGTTTCATAAATGTGGCCCTTTGTACCCCCACTATTGCTTTCCCAAAAATTTCCAGAGAAAACAAAAAATTTTCCCGATATACACAGCTCTCAGATTCGCATTCACCACTGCCGCCATTCTCAGCAGCGCCACCACCGCCCTTGAGAAACCTCACCACCTTTCCACTCCAAGCTTCAAACACCTCGTCAATGTCGCCGTCGTCCACGTCGCCTTCCCAAATTGGAAACATCTCCGCCGCGCCTAACGCCCTCATCCTCCTCGACAAGTCCTTCCCCACCGCGTTGAAACTCACGTTGTAGGCCCGGCTCCCGATGCCGAACAATGCGAATTTGCAGCTGGACAACAGCAACGATCCGACTTTGAAGTCATCGGAGCTCTCCGTGCGCCGCCAACCTTGATCTTCGCCATCCGATCGAACCGCGCCTCCTGTTCGCTGACCCGATTGTGCAGGCTCCGCAGCAAGATCTCGCTCTCAAGCATCTCGGCCCGTTGAATAAGCTTGTGCGACAAAAGCGACGGTGTTTTGATTGGATGGGTTTGTGAGTCGACAATGAACGAGGTTGGGATTTTGATTGGATGGGTTTTTGATATGATGATGTTGATTTGTGGAGACGGTGCAAGGTTGAGGTTAAAAAGCAAAAGAGAGAATTGAGACAAATTTGTCAATGCGAAAAAGGAAAGTGAAGAGTTTTGAGAGGTGAGTTATTGAAGTAACACTTCCTTCAACCAGTTGTTCTTTTTTTTGAAGGAACACATCCTTCAAATTGAAAGAACAGCTTCATATTTGAAGGACACCTCCTTCAAATTAAAGGAACACCTCTTTCATTCTGAAAGTTAATACCTCTTCATTATGAAGGAACACCTCCTTCAACCAACTGTTCCTTCATTTTGAAGGAAGAGATCCTTCAAGTTGAAGGATCTTTCAAATATTAATTTTAGGTGTTTAATAAATATTTTTAGTAAATTAATGTGAAATATATGTAATAACCAAAATAGAAATAATATTGAATGACTATTTTACAAAACCATTTGTTAAAAAGAAAAATATTTTAATTTTATACAATTATTTTATATAATCATCAAGGTTTTTTTTATAAAAAAAAATTTCACTTAACTAGTGAAGTAACTATGATAAACATCATACGGTTTAATGAGATTATGATACCAACATAATGAAGACAAATATATATCTAAAACTATCCTAAACCTTAAAAGGATACATAACCAAGCAAATACAACCCTCCCAAATTGGATATGTAAGATCCTAATGTGAGTGATGTCAATGAACAAAATAACATAACCAAACAAAATGGCATTTCTGCAATCCATATGCAAAAATGCATAAAATTTTGATGTATGCATTTAAATCATTAACTAGTCTCTTAGCACCCACTCACGCAGGTGTCAATTTGCTTTTCTCGATTTGTGTTTTTATATTTTATTATATTAAATTTATGTTTTAAATGTAAAATTTTGTTTTTTAAAAATTTACCCTTATTAATTAAGTTGAAGTAAATTTAATTTTTTATAATATAAGGGTAAATTTGAATAACTCAAATGTGGGTGTATAGTCTTAGGTACACCAAGATTTTCCTTTATTAATATAGATTATTTGATACTCAATTTGAGTCATGAATATATTTAGATCATAAAAACCAAAAATTAATTTCATTTGTGTTCAACTGAATGAAGGTAAACACTGTTCGACAAAAAAATATATATATATATAATACAATGATGTCTCTCTCCCTGGCTTCCTATGAGGACTTCAATAGACCCCATTTTCACCATAGTAGCCGTAAACTTGTGAGCCCAAGCTGCATCATGTTGGAACCTGAGCAGCTGATAAATCTCTAGGAATCTCAAGCCATAGCAAACTGTCAACCCCAATCATCCCACATGGCTATCTATTGCCACAACATTCTTCCATGAAAAAATGAAGAGACAAGTCATGTTCCTCAAATGCAAAAGACAATAAACAAAATAAATAGTAACAACACTCTTGTTTTCCTTTAACATGTCTGTGTGTATCCCAATTTTGAACATTTCACTTGTGTTAAAATGTGAGGAGACGAGAATGATTGGATTTTGATGATGATTTGTGTATATGAACATCTTTTATAGAGAAATGAAAATGGTGCTTGCCGAGGAAGAAAAAATTGCAGAGAAGAATGTTGTTATATTTTCTATATTTCTATTTTGCAAATGTAATGCCTTTTGTTTTTTTATTCGAACACAATCACGAGAACTCAGCTGGGTTGATATAACAACGCCAGCACACACCAGTCTTTCTTCAGTTAGAGACCGTTAATTCCATGATTTTTTTTTTGCAGATCCTAGAGGAACTTCTGCTCAAGTATTTTCACTACAGGATTTTTTTTTGCCTGATTTCCTCTTAACCAGTTCTAACTGAAGAAAAATTGAGCACACACACCCACTAACTAGCATTCTGCTTTACAACCTGTAAATGGATAAAATCTGTCACGATTGGATAATCTGAAAAAGAAAGTATAGCCGTTGGATCCTACAAACTTTTATCCTCCAATAGCAAATACCCACACGTGTTGCTTCTCGACTAATTCCATATTAGTCAAAAGACCAGCACTAGCCCAACACTATTTTGCACCTCAGCGCAGAAGCGTGTGAGCTTCAATGCCAGCCCAATCAGTGACGGATCAAGCTTACACTTAAACACCTTGTACATCCTTCCATCGGGAGCATCCACATTAAACCTACAACACATCACAACATAAACCACACATTCTACCAAAATTTCGAGTAATCGAAAACTGCAATCAACTCAAAAAACAAAAAACAAAAAACAAAAAAAAACCAATACAGTAGCCAATAACCTAGTTTTCCAATACTCAAAAAAAACCACAACCATAATCGAAAACGTCCATTTTGGTTTCCATTCTTGCGGAACCTGCAATTTCCAAGTTGCGTACTGCTGCCCAAGCTGTAGGAGAAGTTGCTTTATAGGAGAAATATGCAGCAGAAAGTGAAAGCCTTCGGCGAGGTATCTATCACCAAATTGACTAACCAACCAAAACCCTAATTTTGGGCAAAGGAATCAATTGTTTTGGAATCAAAGCTCATTTCACATACGGAGATCAACAAATTGAAAGAAAAACGAAGCTAAATTACCGTGGGAGAGTACACGGCGGTGACACAAGAGATCGCGGCGGCATTTTTAATTTCGGAAAGATGAGACCACAGTGAAGTGAAGGGAGGAAGCGCGAGGTCATCTGGGCGGCGGCGATTGGATTGGGCTAGAGCGGCGTGTTGGAGGCCGAACGTTTTGGCACGGGCTAGGGCCCCTAGGGGTGTTATGAGGAGAGGAAGAAAGAATGGCATTAAAGGTAAAATAAATTTTTTTTTTTGTTTTTTTCATGAAGAAAAACTTGAATTAAAGAGAAAAATATCTGGGGCAACCAAAAGCAATCATGTCAGATACAAGGGCATTCCGAGCAGGAGGGGGAACATCATGCTTTGAAATATACATATTAGCCAAATTGTGCAGCATAGCAGTGGGGAAAAGATTCCACCAAACGTTATTTACTAACACAAGATCAAGACACTCAAATAACAATGTAATGTCCTTGTGATTATTAGACCAAGTAAATGGAACACCCATAACGGTAAGGAAATAAGTCCACCTGAGTGTAAATGGCAAAATGAAGCATATGACAAGAAGTAGCCAAAACAGAACCCTCAGCACGTTCATGATGGGCAAGTACACAATTAAAATCACCTAATAGAACCCAAGGATTATTCGCTAGGTTTAGTAAAAGAATATAATGCCAGAGTTGAGATTGTAAGTTTTTTTGAGGATGAGCATAGATAAATGTAGCAAGACAAGAAAGATTTCTAACACAATCAACCAGTTTGCAATGAAGAAAACGAGCATGAACTTGAATAACTTCAACTGAAACAGCACGGGAATTTCAAAATAGCGAAATGCCACCCGATCTACCATTTGGGGGAACTTCAAAATGCTTATTCAAAGCAGTCCAGGTAAGAGCTTTAGAAGCCTTTGCAAAAATAGTTTTAGTTTCTACTGATCACACGATTTCATCCAAATCAGATGTGAATTCTCAGTTTGATTGCTCGACCTTGGCGCACCAACGATAATCGGTGGGAAGAAAATAGTTTCCTCCTTTCGCTACGCGTGGACCTCACATTCATTCATTCTTTTTAGCTGGTAAAATAAAATGTTTGAGGAAGATAAAATTGGAAGAGAAAATTTTATTAACAATTTCAATACTTCTCAGCGTATCCCAAATGAAAGCTACCATGGTTTCGATAATCAAGTTTTGTCCAAAGCAATTATAATTTATACCAAAAAGTGACTATTTCTAGTTTTACCAAACACTTTTTGTAGTCCAAAACTTTCACAAAATTACTTTCGACTCATAGTTCAATTATGAAAGCAATACCAAATGAAGCCTTATTGTTTTCCTCAAATATCCTCGAACATTAAGAAAATGTGTTATTTGCCGGGATCAACTTACGATTCTTTTTCTAACATTTCAAGCGCATGATTGCTGGCACATATTGCTCTTTGAGTCCATTTTTGCTCACCACCGCAAACGGGTGGCGAGCATTAGTACCTTATCTAAAACCGTTGAATGTTGAGTGAGTTCTTGAAATCTCTAATGGTGATGCCTGGAGTCCTGATGCTCACCACCCATTTTTGGTGGTTAGCAAAAATGAATCCTTTCTCTTTACGCCATTTAGACTTTATAGCTTAATAGTGCGAAACCATGATTAACAATATAATACCGATATTTATATTCTTTATTTGGAATCTTGAATTTAACTAGTAACAAGATAACTAAAACTATCTGACTCTATATGTATCTCAGGTTCATATGATAGCACTCCCTTCACCCTCTCCCTATATATATATATAACCTGGAAAAATGAAGGACTTTGTTCACTTTAGAATTATTTAGGCGAATAGCATATGCATACCTCATCAACAATCATGGCAATGAGTGCTGAGCTTTCCTGGCCATTATGATTTGATATCCACTACACCAAAGGGAACTCGAAAATTTTAAGTAACCAAAATGGAGAGTTATTCTTAATCATCATAAAATATACGAAATTTATAACATTCAAATCATCAATTTCAAGTAATTCAAAATTTAGGACCTCAATCATAGCAAAACCTAAGCCGGGTCAGCAGAACAAATTGTATATAAATGCATCAACAAAGAATCAAACTTTGTAGTGAAAAAGCGATAGAATTGAGAAAGTAAGTACCTTGAAATTGAAGCCGATAAAAGGCAGCAACCAAACTGAAATTGACACAGTTGGTCAACAAATCCAGCAAAGAAATATGTACCGATCTACCCAGAGTCTATAGATAACAATTCCATTTGCAAAAAACAGATGCGAAGAAAAAAGATACCTGAATTGGATTACTTTAAAGATTCAATAATACTAGAGTGACCACAAAATAATGACCATCTTTTAAACCACCTTAGGTGGCAAGGTTATGTGGCATGCCACATCATTTAATCATATTTTAATGCACTTTTATTTATTTCACTAATTGGGGAATATTAATCAATTTTCTTAATTATTCTAAAATAACACCCATTATCACCAAATTAAACCCCCTAATCAAAGATCATCGCATGATATTCAACCCGCAACAAACCTCTTCTTCTCCCTTGACGACAGTCATCGATCCTCCATTCTCTTCGTTCTTGGTTGGTTTTAATTTCTTAAACATATATGCAAGGGAAGGACTTATTACTTTTTCAACATGGGGCTTTTAATTTTCCTGTCTCTTGTTGCTTCTCAAAATAGCAATGGATCCTAAACAAATCGAAGAGGAGAAAACTAAAATTGGTTTCTATAATGAACAGAAGCATTGATTCGTCGAAAGAGGAGTCTTGATACCTGTGTTTTGAAGTATGAATTGAGTCTTAATACCATTTGTTTTGCAAGATGTTAGAGAACAATGGAAGGAGGAAGGAGGAAAGAGAGATGAAGATGAATTGTGGTCTACCGGCTGTGGTGTTTGTCGGGGGTGCGACAGGTGGGGGAGAGAAGGGTGTTTTTTGTGTGTTTGAGTTGGATTGAAATTGATAATCCTTCACTTGCATATATGATTATCCTCTTCAATTCTTCCCCTTTTTATAAAAAAAAAAAGATAGAAATTAAAACCAACTAAGATCGAAGAGAATGGAGGATCGCCGTCAAGGGAGAAGAAGAGGTTTGCTGCGGGTTGAAGATCATGCGATGATCTTTGATTAGGGGGTTTAATTTGGTGATAATAGGGGTTATTTTAGGATAATTAAGAAAATTGATCAATAATTCCTAATTAGTGAAATAAATAAATAAAAGTGCATTAAAATATGATTAAATGATGAGGCATGCCACATAACCTTGCCACCTAAGCTGGTGTTAAAGACGGTCATTATTTTCTGGTCACTCTAGGCATTACTGTTAAAGATTTAAGCTGCCAGTTTTGAAAAGTGAATTGCGAAGCCTAGGCAATCAAAAAAAATGCATGTCAGAGATGAAAAAAGAGGTCGCAGATGAGAGATGAGAAAGGGAGGGCAAAAAAAGGAGGAACTTATCTACACATGATAGTAAAAACTCTACCATCAATTGAAGATTTCTTCAATATATTCAATGCAAAATAAAAATATCGTCTGATGCAGACATGATATGATATGGCATAGTTACCAGATTCGCTCCCTCCCCCTCCGAACTCTGAATCGGGTCGCTCGTACCGGATCGCGGTGCGTTCGCGACTCAATTCGGCCTTTTGAGCGATCGGAATCGCTTAATCCGGCGATTGGGTAAACTTGGACGAAAATAAGAAATTGAAGAAAGAAACATCATGGGCTTCGACAGTTAGGTGATGATTTCGGAAATAGGAGAGAAAATGTGCTTAGAGCTTGAACATATTAGGTATTCTTGATTGTTGCAGGTGAAGAGGTGAAGTTGGCGACTTGTTTCTCGCCAAGAAGAAGACTTCCGCATTTTAACATGACGGCACCGTTTGGTTTGGTTTTTTATTTTTATTTTTATTTTATGGTTTTATGTTTGGTAAGGAGGGCCAAGGCCCAACAATAAGAAACCAACCAGAAAATACATACATCTTTTAATTGGGCCACTTTTAAAACTCAAAATCTAATTAAGTAACCAGTCCAATTCAAAATAAGTGTAATTATTTTCATAATATATAATAGATTTCTTGATAAATTTAAAAGCGAATCGACTCATAGCGAATTTCGACTCCAAATTACGAATCCAATGGGTATACCCCCTTCGAATCGCATATTGCCCATCCACGTATCGCGTATCCGTACCCGCGTGTCGCGTATCGCATCGAATCCCGATCTGGTAACTATGTGATATGGATAGAGATATTGGACTGAACTGAAATTTGGCATGCAAAATTAGAACATTCAATTAAAGTTTCAGCAGATGTTAATCAAAATTTCAGTTTAGTAACCAACAAACTAAACAAACAAATACCATAGAGCAGCATTTTGTTACCTTTGATACCGCGAAGGGCGGGAGAAGCTAGTTGCTTAAGCTTTTTAATTCAACAGATCACCTACAAATCATAAAAAAAAACACGATTAAGCCCAACAGGACACAAAAAGCAAAACAAAACCCCAAAAATTGAAGAAGAAGAAGACTGAAAAAATAGACCCAGAAGAACATAAGCCCTTGTAAACATGAAGAAAATTACAGATTTAAAGATGGGGTCAAGAAACATGAATAAAATTACAGAGGTGTTTACATTTTCCCACCTTCCAAACAGCCGTTGTGGACACAGTGGGACTACGCAGTCTTAATTTCATTTCCTTCTCTTCGTCCAATCGACGAAGCAGATTGAAGCCGAACCAGCTGCAAAACGACGTCGATTGCTCTCGAGATGCGTCATTTTCATATGTTTTTTGTTTCGTTCATGTTTATGACTTTGCTTGTCTTATATGTGCAGAAATTTGTTAATTTAAGATTTTATATAGTGCTCTCGAGTTGCGTCATTTTCATATGTTTTTTTTTGAGTTCATGTTTTATGACTTTGCTTGTCTTATACGTGCAGAAATTTGCTAATTTAAGATTTTATATAGTGTAGTTTTCTCTTGTTTTAGTTTGGTATGGACATGTTCCGAAAGCTTTTTCTTTTGGGCCGTCTGATGTATTACTAGGGGTTTACAGGCCCACATTCTCAGCCCAATCTTCAAATTGAGCTTATTTCTTAAAGAGAACCAACGAATGGATTGGATGTTAAAAGATTAACAAACGGATTTAAACATGAAGGTGCAATTGTAAGGTAAATAAAATAAAATGAATTTGATACCTAAAAATGAATCTGATACCTAAAAATGAATCTTAGGGTCGACAATGTTTGGTTTGCCGCGCTCCAGGAAATTCGGAAATTTTCCCATTGGCTCATTCGAATCCATCTAGGTGGCTGCCTTGCACGTGGATCCCCTATGAATTGCTAATGTAATGAGGAGTTTGCGAATCTAATTAATTAGAGAAAGGGTCTCGCATCGCATCGCATCGCATGTGTGTGTGAAGTGAAGTAAGAGAAGAGAGAAGGGAAGCGAAGGCGCGAGAGGAAGAGAAGGGGAGAGAGAAAGAGGATAACGAAGGGGATGGCGGGGTTTAAAAGCGCTGGGTACAGAGTGAGCTCATTCGAGCTCCCCAACCCTAAAATCCAACAATCCAAAAAGCCATGTCGTTGTCGATACTCAATCCGGAGTTTAAGTTTTCGATCATCGTTGGGATGCTTAAGGCGGCTTTGAAACCGCTGAGGGATATGAAACCCGGGCTTTTTTTATTTACTGATTTCGAAATCGGAAATTATATTCATGAGCATTCCTGTGAACCGCCCACACCTTCCTCCACCAAGAGGCGGCGCATTCGCGATACGGGTCAATTGGTCGGCTGTGAGCGATTTTGAGCTGGCCACTCTCCACCCTCTGTGCTTTCAATTAAAACCTTGAAACGTTGTGCGCTTTGTTGTATGAGTGGTCTCACTGTGATGTACTCAAGGTGTCTGGCGTAGCATCCCGTGCTAGCTTGGTGCTTGATACCAACTCTGACGGTAAGCAAATTTTGAATCATCAACATTACTGTCATTACTACATTGTGGATTTCGTACTCAATAGTGTAATTATGGATCAATGTAATTGGGGTTTTCTTTCTTGTTAATCTATGCCTTTTTTGTATCTATTTGGTAGGTGGAAATAAAATCTTTTTCCAAGCAGTTAAAGCATATTATGTAGGCGAGTACAAACCGGTTGAATTTCAACGAGAATTTGAAGTGCTTATTGAGATGCCGGCTGATGTGTTTACCCGACTGATGGCTGCTTTAGCACCTGCTGCTGGTGTGCTCGACGATGGTATTTGATTCACGAATGCTATGATTTCCTCACTTACTGACTTAATTTCTCTTTCATATTCATTATGCGCTTGTGTCTGTTGCAGTCAGCGCACTTGTAACTAAAAGCCAAGTTGCATTTTTCTGTGGATGATGTGCAGAAGATGGTTCTTTCGAGCGAGGTAACTCCCAACTTCTTATGCCCTCGATTCCAGGAGTTTCCATTTTGTATGTACTGCACCTTGTCCTGACAAGTGTGCTATATGTGTTACTATCTTCCCCAATGCACATGATACCATCTCCGAATAAAGCACACCCGACGTGAGACAAACACTATCATCCTTGGAACATCATACTATTCTTGTTCCATGTTACTATCTGGATAGGCAGAGGTTCCATATGAAAAAACAAAAATAATACAAGCTTATTCAGTTTGAATAAGCCAGCAAGCTGCCAATCCTATGTGAAATACATATTGCTGATTTGAAAGTTATTGGTCGAGTAGTTCTTAGTGGCAATTATATGGATATCATTTCTGCTGTGTTCATTCTTTTATTCTATTGTATTCATCAGAGAATTAGATTTTGGCAGCATAAACTGCTAGTTTGTTACTGTAGGAAGAAAGCTCTAGGCTCCCAGTTTCATGACTTTGGAATGACTAGACATGGGTTTTTGACATTACTTCAATAAGATTTTTGCCTTAGGTTAGCATTGTAGAGTGGGAATTCTATTAAAAATGATTTGGACTCGTAATTCAGACAGGATAATTTGGTTGGGAAATTCTTACACGCTGATGGACAGTATGACAGGATGATGTGGTTGGGAAATTCATGTATGCTCATGCTCATGCTTATGCCAATTCTTAGTTTGAATAAGCCAGCAAGCTGTCAATTCCATGTGAAAGACATATTGTAACTCCCACAGAAGGTTTAACTTTTCATTGGAGTTCTGATTTGAAAGTTATTGGTCAAGTAATTCTTAGTGGCAATTATATAGATTTCATTTCTGCTGTGTGCATTCTTTCATTCTTTTGTATTCATCAGAGAGGATTAGATTTTGGCAGCATAAACTGCTACTTTGTTATTTGTAGGAAGAAAGCTGTAGACTCCCAGTTTCATGACTTGGGAACGACTAGACATGGTTTTTAGACATACTTCAATAAGATTTTGACCCTAGGTTAGCATTGTAGAGTGGGATTTCTATTAAAAAATGATTTGGACTCGTAGTAGACAGGACGATTTGGTTGGGAAATTCTTCCATGCTGATGGACTGTATGACAGGACGATGTGGTTGGGAAATTCATATATGATCGTGCTCATGCTTATGCTAATTCTTAGAATGCTTATGCTGGTGATCATTTTTACAGAAAGTAGTTTTGCCGTTCTTTTCACTTTCTTAGTTTCTCGTCCAATACTTCAAAAACTCAAACTTTTAATGTTGTGCAGCTCAAGGAGTGCATTATCTTTGGTGATAATCTCAATGAAGATCCGCTGATTTTCAAATTTTGTCTGGAGTTGAGTGAGGCGATCCTAAGTGCTACAAGTTTGTCGACTTCGGTGGCATTGCTCGGTCAGCGCAATGGAAGTCACGCCATGGTGCAGTGCAACATTTGCTCGTTTGGTAAACTTTGTTTTTATGTTAACTGATTTCGTGGTACCAGCCATTGAAGAGCACTGTAATTGGTAGTAGCTGAGTCAAATTTAGCTTTTATCTCAGACAAAATGTTGGAACAAATCGGGTTTGGTATTGTACGCAGTTTAGAACTAGTGTACATAGACTGGAATTCCTTTGATCACATGCCTTTAGAGGGTATATACACATGAGTTTTCTCTACCTTGATTGATGATTTCTTAAATGTTTTACTTAAGTTTCGATGCTAGAACAAAATTCTTTGGTTGTAAGGGTACTCACCACGAAACATATAAACTCTATAAAAAACGACACGTCATGAGTTTAAGCAAAATGTAGCAGGTAGGTAATTAATTAGTTGGTGTGCACTGATAATCAAATAAGATGAGAGAGAGTCTCGGCAACTTGAACCACATTCATCCAGGTGATGTGACCGGGGTCCCTGCAAGGAACTATACGCATAAGTTTCTTGAGCTTCCCATCACTGAGGAAATTGTAGGACATGAATGTACCACGCGAACAGAGCACCAGTTGTGTGTCCTCTTCCCTATCTGCCCCCCAATCATACTCAGCACTGAAGTGAACATTAGCTTTCCGGTCATGCCAGCTACCATCTCATTGAACTTGAGTGATCTGAAGACCTGCTCAAAATTGACATCATACTTGAGGAACCATCCCGAGTAATCTTCCTTGAGCTCCAACACATGGCAGTTGGCACCATTGTCGTTAGCCCTCCCGTAATTTGGTTTAGTTATTATGTGTAAATGCCCTCGAGACTCCCCAAAATACTCGTCCAACCAATTGCCACCCGCATTAGGCATAGGAAATTGGTGGAAGGACTCTTTGTCCATATCAAAGTAATATGAAGTACTGCGGGCTTTAGTGTACCAGTGAAGTGCACGCCTGCAGAAGACAGGGCATTCCAAATTGATTGCGAGTGGGTTCTCATTGAGACTTAATGGAGATGGGTTCCAACTGTTGGCCTTGGAATCATACACATGAACATCACAAGGCAGTTTGAAACCGTCCTCCGGGTGGAGGAAATACAAGAGTTTGAAGTAGTTTGGTGATTGTGAGGGATCAAAGGCCAGATTGACACCCGTCACTTGACATCCATCAGGAGTTGGAGGAACAGTAATGGTCTTGAACTGCCTAGTGGTGGGATTGCACACATAGACCGATTCGTATCTTTTCCAATCGACAGACTCGCGGGTTGCACATAGAAGCAGCCCGTTACAAGATTGTAAGGGCACCATGTGGCGTTTGGCTTCCGGGTTAAGGTAGTTCAGATCAGGTGGAGGGCTTTCCAATTTGTCGTCTCGGAGAGAAAAATATTGGATGTCTCCAGGGGTTAAGTAATGATTGTAGAAGAAAAAGCCATAGGGGGAAGTGTGGTTGTTGGCAATCGCCTCTGCCTCTGGTGGTACCGATGAGATTGACGACATTGTTACACGAATTAATCTTGTAAGTTGGAGCAAAATCCTAGCTATGCCTAGCTTTATATAGTCATCAAAGTACCAAATCCAAATCCTACTTAGAGCTGGAAACCTAAAGTAAATCATGTCACAAAAGAGAAAGCGAGATAATTCTAGGAATGAAAATCAAATCCCTGCAAGAAGAGGAAATGTAAGTGTCGAGACTAACTTTTTGTCATACAAAGAGTCCTATCTCTTTTGGGTTTATATCTACCGATAACTACCGAATCTTTCTCCTGTTGAACAAGTAATGCAGATCTTTCTCTCGTCAAACAAGGTAATGTTTCTTTCTGTCAATGTGATTCCTTACTTTATACCTTGAAATGGGAGCGAATTGAAATGCAAGTTTACCAAGTCCATTTTGTTGTGGTAGTGGTGGGTGTGTCTAGCAGCAAAGCTGTGGTGGGTGTGTCTAGCAGCAAAGCTGCGAGTTGGACTCGTGAGCCCTCTTCATTATGAAGAACACCTCCTTCAACCAACTGTTCCTTCATTTTGAAGGAACAGATCCTTCAAGTTGAAGGATCTTTCAAATTGAAAAAACTGATCCTTCAAATTTTATTATGTTATTTTTCATTTTCTTCACTGCGTTGATCTGCACAAAGCAAAAATAAACTTTTCCAACTGAAAAATTAAAAAACATAGAGATTTGTGAAGAAAGCTCGAGCTTTTGATAATGGCGGACGAGAAACCGAGGCGACGGTGTGGGCTGCGTGAGCCTCACGCACGCGGGCTGTGGTGAACTTGTTGGTTTTGGTTTGATATTAAATTGTAAGAGTAGTAGTAAATTGTAATAAAAAAAGTGAACTCATGTTTTTGGTAATATTATTACATATATAGTAATTTTTGGTAAAAGGCCCGATAAGGAAGATGTTCTTTGCTTAGGTAGCTCTACAAATTAGGATCTAATTTATTTTTGTTAATTTTGTTGAAGATGCTCTTATACTATGAAGCATATATGACGTACAAATGTTTGTACATAGCGCAATTTGGTGAAGCCACAATCGTTATTGATTCGGAAAAGCGCAGGGCAGTAACAGGGGCTTTTGTTTTGCCAGAGGGCTACTACTAAGTCACTGAAGAAAAGAAACAGCATAATTAGCGGGCGCTGGCCCATATTATAAAGTGGATGGATTCAATATCCTTTCTCATAAATTAAGTTTATTTGTCCCAATTGTTAAAAAATTAATACATAATGAATTTATACGTATCAATTTTTAATTGATTTGAAATAATAATATAGTTATGGACTAGTGTACAGATGGATTAAGTATCCTTCTCCATAGACGGCGTCAAATGCTAATGTTCAAAATTAAGTTAAAATCAGTAAAGATGTGGGACACAATCACACGAATGGAACACAATGTTTACGTTAAGTAGTTCACTGTATAAGAGTGTTAAGACTTGGAACTATAAAAGGCTTGAGAACCTTTCATGGAGAAAGCCCTATGAGAATCCCTGATTACAATGAGAGAGGGGGAGAGTGTCTACGAGACACAAGTGAAAGAGCCATTTTGTCTACGAGACACAAATTATCTCACTCATTTAATGATGAATAATACCCTAGTAATACTTACCACAATTTTTTTGATGGCAAGTAAAAATGAATCCACTATCATACTTTTTCGTGATGATTTATCTACACGGCAATTCCATATAAGTAATTAATTATAGCATCTAATTATATCATAACATTTAGATCAGGAATGACAGTCGTAAATATTTCATTAATTTGAGTTCTCTTTTTCTTTTGCCACCAGATATAAGAAACAAAGTGTGATTGTAGTTGTAGAACAGCTAGCGAGAGAGGGGCCATCTATAGTCGGTAGTCATCTAACTCACTCATCTCTCGACGCATTTAAACATTTCTTCTTAGTTTCCAACACAAGTGGGGACAATTAGTTAAACAATCATACCAAAACCGATCAGTTTCATACATATCTGTGCTTACAAATTAATAGATGCAAAGAAGGAAGACGAAAAGAAGAAAACATTGGTAAGCATTGTGAGTTGGATGCAGTCTGGCATTGAGACTTTCGTGGAGACCCACTTAAAACTAAAAAAATTAAACATTATACAATAAATATATGCAAATATTATTGGGCAGGCACACTTGCATGAGCCCACACTACTGCCCTCCGTATGCACCAAGAATCTCCCTATAAATACACACAAATCTCTACTCTCAGTTCACAACATATAATCCAAAGTACTAAAAGCTTGCATATACTTGAGATGGCCTTCTCATCAAGAACCCTTGTGGCTTCCCTCCTCTTCTCTTTTCTGCTCTTCCAATATCTCACCCAAGCAGCTCGTCACTACGAGACGGTAATTGTTTAGACACGTAGTTCTTTTCTATTAAGTACTATTTTCAATGTTGGAACATGTTCTAAGTTTGGAGTGCCCTTCATAACTATTTTGCAGATGAGCTTGAATGGAGCACCGAGCCCACTACCCCCGACCCTAGGTATGTAATATTTGTCACGCATTCATGTATGGTACTAATTATCTCTAAATATTATCATTCGAAGGTTAACGCAATGTCTGAGAGTGTTAATAACTGGTTCTGATATAATGTGCAGATTGCGGAGTGGCATGTGCCGGAAGGTGCAAATTATCATCAAGGCCCAATCTGTGCAAAAGGGCGTGCGGGAGTTGTTGTGATAAGTGCAACTGCGTTCCTCCGGGCACTGCTGGCAACTATGATGCCTGCCCTTGCTATTTTAACCTCACCACCCACAATCAAACCCGGAAATGCCCTTAAATCATCAGATTCATTTCAACAAATTGAATTATTATGTATGTAAATGGCTGTCTCTATATATGTGGGTTGTCTTCCACCAGAATAAAGTTCATAAGCTTTTTCATATCTTCGTTAAGAGATATACTGATGATGTAATTTGCTTGAAAAGCTTCTTTATGCGTACTTTCTATTGATTTTGTAGTAAGATCGATCCCTCTTATTTTTAGTTCTCCTTCATTTTGTCTACTGGTACACTTTTTTATTGAATACGCACCATCCCTCTTCTCATGTGTATCAAGCGGCAAGATATGAAATCCTTAATTATTTTATAACAATGGCAGATCTTCATCACTTGCAACTTGCAAGTTGCAAAGATCTGTAGATTCTGTATTGAAAGTCTCAAACAAGTGCAAACAGCAACACAATGCAAGTTGGCTATGGCTATCGAGTGTGATGATATATTTTTCTACCTCTGAAGTTATAAGTCATTTTCATTTAAAAAGATGATCGATTAGTAAACTGTTTTTAGTAATCACATACCAATTGTGGTTAGTGACAAAATATATGTGCATATGAAATATATGTCCTTTCTTTCAGTATATTTTTTTTATTTTTCTTTAGCCAATTTTAAGTACTACTACTCATGGTTAGTGAGAGTGGAATTTCCTAATGACAATTGCAACTTGCAACCGAATCCCGACAGAGTTCAAAGTTCAATTTATAAAATTCAACACAAGTACTAGGAAAATCTTATTTATTGAACAGACAGTACAAGTAGGATTTGTTGGGGAAATGACTTGATTGATTTTGTGAGGTTTTGTTTTGTACACCCTGTTCACAGTCTATGCTAAATTGCTCATGCATTGTCAAATGAATATATATAAGCTGGCATATATAAGCTGGCATTATTCCCCCAATGAAAACAACGAGAAAAGCTGACCTGTAATCTACTCACCCAAACAACTCCCATGTACATATCTGCTCCCCCTTTCCTTTTTAATTTTTCCAATAATTTCTCCCTTTCACACGCTTAATGCACAAATCAACAGGGAGAAAATTGAATTGATTACTTGGAGCTCACAATTAGGGATGGCAATGGGTCGGGTTGGGTCAGGGGAGTACTATCTCCATACCCATACCCATTTGTGATCTTCACCTCCATACCCGCCTCCATACCCATTAATTTTTAATTGGGTATCCCCATACCAGCCTCCATACCCACCTCGTATAGAAAAAAAAATATGGACAATATTAACAATAAAATTCCATAAATAATCATAATCTATAAAAATTTTATAGTTTCAAGAATGGAAGCCCTAAAGCCTTAATTTAAGTTGGGGTGATTTTGAGTTTTTCTAAAAGTTTATATACTTATTTTATATATATATATATATATATATATATATATATATATATATATATATATATATATATATATTATTAATTAATTAGGTATATATATCAATAATATATGTATATAATAGGGTCGGGTTCGGGTTGGAGACTAGTAATACCATACCCGCCCCATATTCGTCATGGGGATTTGAAAAATCTTCATACCCGCCTCCATCCCCATTTAGCTCCTCCATACCCGCTCCATTAGGGGCGAATACCCACGGGTACCCATACCCATGGAGATTTTTGCCATCCCTACTCACAATAACATAAAATTTTCATACAATTACAATTAGGGTTACAATTAGGGTTACTAAATTTCTAACAACTTTCAATATAAAAGAATTATATATAAGAAAGAAAATGTAGTAATTGAATACACATTTGATAAAAGATTGTTTATTTGTGATTCCATAGAATAGAATAGATTTTTGGTTAGAAGTAGTGAGTTAGGTGCATTATTTTTGGATTTTGGTAAAAAGTTGGGTTGGTTTATATATGATATATTCAAAATTTCTTACTAGGCTAAATTATAAATATATGGGGATTAAAGGATAAATTTGATCAAACCTTCACTAGGCTACAACCCACCTTAGCCTTGTGGGTAGTCCCGCCATTGGCTTTAGTAGTATATCTCTTTGAAATTTCCAACCTCCAATGATAAAAACAGAAATTGCAAGGGCCAACCACCCCAAGTTCATCATACATGTGAGATCTTCCTCCATTTGGTTATTTAGCTTTATGAAATTTTAACACAAAGCAAATTTGTTTCTTGACTTGAATCTGTCACACGCTAATGTAACCAACGGAGGCCTGCAGATTCTCAAACAACTGTACACTAATGAACTTTGTATAATGTACATATTAGGAAGAAAATCTCATCATCTTTTATGGAAATGAAAATGGAAAAAGGAAGGGAAAAAGAAGGGGAAAAGAAGGGAACTTTCTCAATACATCCCCTGACGGGCCTAACCTAATCCAATCAAGAAGCCCACGTAATTGCGCTAGCTTAGCGAGATTCTTATCAACATTCAAATGTAGCCCTAACGGCTAGTTTATCAAACGTGTCAAAAATACGATGAACCGCACGCGCCAACGGTCACATTCGCAGCCGTTCCCCCCAAACCCCTCTTTATAAACCCTCGTCATCTTTAGCCCTAAACACATCCACTTTCATCTTTCACTCCGCAATTCCAATTTCTCTCTAAAACCCATAATATCTGTTTCACCGGTTCTTTTTCCGACGACATTTTTCGTTTTCCGGCGATTTTTTCCGATTCGAACTCAATGGAGACTCCGTCATCAACCAGAAGAGTCACAAGGTCTCAGGCTTTGGCTGCTCAGAACAGCAGCACCAAGAACATTCCTCTCTCAAGTGAGTGGTTTGATTCCGCTTTCTTTTCGTTCGTTTTAATTTCTTGCAGATGATGGAAAAGTTGTGGACTATCAGAACTGAATCTTGGTTTAATGGTTTTCGGTTTCTGTAATTATCCGTTTCTTTAATTCGAAGAATCTTTGAGTTGAAATCATAAAATTGGGTTTTTTAAAAGATGAATCTGTAATGGGTTTATTATAGATTTGAGTTTTGAATCAGAAATTTAGTTTCTTGATAGATAAATTGTAATGGGTTTATCGTAGATTTGGTTGCTGTTATAGAATGTTCAATCCGTTTATCATAGATGTGGTTGCTGTTATACTAATCCATGTTGTTTTGTTAATCTTTCTTCAGGGAAGAGTGAAGATCCCGAAAAGGCTCAATCGAAATCGAGACCAAGAAATGGGAAGCAAGCGCTGATTGATATCACCAATGATTCGCCTATTGTTGGGCTTGCAATGGGAAGCTTGGAGACCCCATCATCCGCCATAGCCAAGCAGAGAAGCTGCAGAGCCAAGAGCACACCCGGGTCTGGAGAGGCCTTGCTGAGGGGTCAGGTGAAGACCCTATTGCAACAAGTGGAAGAAGAGGCTGAGCTCTCAAAGATCACACTCGAAAGCCGCCCTCTTCACCTTATCCAAGGCCTTTCTGGCAACTTTCCGATGGGATTACTCGCTCCAACTCCGGCAAACACACCACAGGTCTCTGATCTCTCTGTTGATGCAAGTGGGAGCAACAGTGTTGGTGTGAGTTTGGAGAAGCCTTCTCCACTTGTTCAGGAACAACTGATTTCTCAGGTTGGGTTCTTTAAAATTTTTTATTTGGGTTTCCTTGTTTACCTCCACAGTTAAAATTACTGATCTGTTGATTAATTGATTCATGAAATGTTGTAGGTGGTATGTGATATCTTTGAAGGGAAGAATGAAGAGGGACTTGAATCACAAATGAGCAACCTCAGCCGATCCCTGCTGCTAGATTTCTATGAGAAATCTGAAATCTCGGACATTTCGTCTGAGTGCTCCTCTGTGATTACTGAAAGCAAAGAAAGGTCAGCAACAGTTGACGATAGTGCTTCAATCTGGTCAATGCAGGTCAATGCAAGCACCCATGATGAAGATGAGGAAGGAGTAGCTGAAGAAGAAGACTGTTGTTATCTGAATGAAGGAGATGAAATCGAAGAGGAGGAGGTGGAGCAAGATGAAGAATATGATCTTGATGAGCTTTGTGATGGAATTAACAAAATTTTTGTGGATGAGAAGAAAATGAATCCGGATTTCGAAGGAAAGCACATAAGATTTGTGTATGACAGTGAAGATGAAGAAATTGTTGAGGAAGAAGAAGACTGTTCTGCTGCAAAGAGTCCAGATTCACCTGATGTTATTTCACCAAGTGCCCTCCGCTTGAAGGGATTGCCTACACCAAAGGGCCAGCACCTGCGCTTTCTTGAGGAAGAAAATTGAAGTTCTGGTTTTACAGTGCTGAAATGATTTGCTTGGTTGTCTTTCTTGATAACCATTATTAGGAATTGTCTTACTTCTTTTGCTAGTTTCCGGTGGTTTCCTAAGTCTCTTTTCAATTCAATATTCATAATCATCATAGATCACAAATGTTCTGATTCTCGGTGTTCTTGATGACACCTTCATTTTCAATGAATGAAATAGTCAGTTTGGTACAAACGCCTCGCTTTATAGTTCTTGGTGTGCAATCATTATATTAAACAGAACTTCAACCATTTGTGTAACTTTTGCTGAGGAAAAGATTTCTTTTCTGTGTCCATTTTGAATTTAGGTCATTCAAAACTTGATTTTGCATCTGATGATAGATCACCGGAAATATGCTTATAGTTTCGAGCAAGTGCTGGCTTTCGCTCCTTGGTGAGGAATGTTGGTAAAAGCTCCACAGCAATACGGGTGAAATCTACTGTCTGGAAGAAAACATGGCGGGCGCAATCCCTAGTGGTCCATCTTCACTGCTGCTGATCGGATCCCTATTAAGTGGTTGATCTACACAGTATCTTTTGTTGTTTTCTTAACCTACACAACTTTAGTCCTTAGATTGTTGGCCCATTTTGGGATAAATATATGTAGTTCATTCTTTTACCATGCCAAAAGTAAACAGAACAGCAATGTAGAGAAACGCGATCTTAAATTTCTGCTGCTCATTTATGGAAATTCGGCAACTACATTTCAATAGCTTGGAACCAAAAGATTCACTGCTGTAAACTGCCCACAAACAACGAACGACAACTACATTTCATTATGTACGGGCCCAACTTCACATATATCTTGAGGAATGTTGTTAATCAATGCTCCTGATTGTGACTACGCCTAGCTCATTTTCGCGAAATCTAGATATGAACTAGTAATTTACATTAGGCACCCTACTTTTTTTGCGATACCGAGGTGCCAAAAATATAGCAACGCAACATCACAAATAAGCGGCATCATGTACATACATATTTACAGCAGCAAACCGCCAGACAATATATGGAACCGTCAGCTTCTGAACTCAAAATCTCGGTGCTAACTTCAAAACCAAGGGTGCCATGTAGGATCCATCATGCATAAGTTCCTTGGAGTCAATGCTGCTTCAACCAACTCAGTTACTCCTCGCTGCACTGACTCTGGTGCTTCCATGGCATTATCCTCCTGAATGTAGCAGAAAACCCAACTCAATATTATTAAGGGCATATGTACATTATAGATTGATTCCAGATTTTGAATCATTAAACCAATAATGAAATCTTTATAACGAACCCATTAACTTACCTCTTCAGAGAAGTACTGTGGGGCAATTCCATTGATCCGGCCAATAACTTGATCAACATTGGTAATGACCTTCTGCTTAAATTCAATAGGGTTCATACTACCCCCTCCACCAAAGGAGGCTATAGGCATCCCAAGGGGTCTTCTCCAAGACCAAGAGAGAAGTTCATCACGGAAAAACATAGCTAACTGATGCCATAGGTGTTGACTTTGCTGAAATACAGACCAACTGAGCATGAGGATACCATTACATTTTTTCATACTATCCACATACTAAACTGCCATGAAAAACTTACCTTCGGTGAAACAACAGCCTGTGCAGCAGCACACATTGCAGAAACAATAAGGCCTTCCACACCAAAATTGGAGAAGAAGGCTTGCATGTTCCTTGTAAGACGGAATGGCACGGGTTCATTAGTTTCAATCACCCCATTTGCATCATAAGCTGGATGAAAATCGGTTTGAAATATTTTTCCTGTGTTCTTAGCAAATAAAATTTTGTTTGGGGACCTCCCACCAATTTGTAGCATGTAGGACATAAAACTTGAGAGGGCCAGCTGGATTGCAAACTGCTTCTTGAAAGCCCACATGTGGTTTCCATTCAATAGAGTCTTGTACATGTACTGGGAAAAAATGCCATCGCTAACAAGAGTTCTTGCTATGTCATTATAAGCTTGGAGGCGAAGGTCTACAACAGTGTCTGCTGAAACTTGGCCGGATAAAGCTTGGTTCAAATGTTCCTTGAAAAAGGTAATGGGAAGATCTGCCTCTTTGTCATTCCTTGCACAATGGTTCTCATATACTTCAAGAAAGGTGCTGTACATCAAATCGTCTTCTACCATGCGAACCTGCTTACAGAGGTTAAACCTTGTTATAATTCGAGGCAAACCCCAAACACTAGCTGACTATAGATTCAGCGACGCTAAAATTTATATCTATAGATTCAGTGACGCTAAAACTTAATCACATAATAGCTCTACAGGGCCAAGATATACCTGGGACCAAACAGGAATAATGATTGGAGTGTGAATGCATATGTGGCGTCTCCTTGATTCCTTGTGCTTATCAAACATTTGGTTCATCACACGGAAAAGTTGCAATATCCGTTCATCACTCCTTGCATTTGGGGTCAAAGATGTCTGGACAATAAAATGACGCTGAGATCCATCAGAGCCAATTAGAGTTAACCGCCGGAAACTACTTCCGTGTCTTCGCACAATTGGTATATCAGCTCCAACCCTGTCTAACTTTACTGTATGATCGGGCGCAACTTCCTGTAATCATTACAATCTTTTTTTGTAAGAATATGCATTGAGAAACAAGTAGATGTACAATTAACTTGATCCACAAGCTAAGTTCTTTATCAAAACGCTTCATAAACTTGGAAGTCACTTAAAAGAATTAAAAAAATATAGAATCTAGAATTAATTTGATCTAAAAGCTGACTTCTTTATCAAATGTTTGAGAAGCTTGAAAGTCATTTTTAATAATAGAATCATGCTAGTACCATCTATATTTAACCAATAAAACAGAACTAATCAGTAAAAGCAAACTGAAAAAACAGTACAGCAAGAATTTCAATGACATGGGCACAAATCTGCAAACAGTGAATTGATTACCTGATCACTAAAGTACTGTCCTGGAACCTCCACATCAACGACATGGAAGTCACGCAGCACCCTGCTTTCCTCTTCCAGCTTCAAGACAGCTGGAAACCTGTCCTCAACATTACTCTGGAGGACATTTTTCCAATGTTTTAACCGCTCAGTCAATTCAGAGAGGGTGGCTGGGAAAGTGGTAGTACTCCCAGGATCAAGATCACGCTCGAAATCCTGTTTGTACTCTCTCACAAAATCAACATGCTTATTCACAGCATCCTGTGAAAAGCAAGCTCTGCAAACACCGGAGAGCTCCTTCTTAAGTGATGGGGGAACCTCGGCTATTGTGGCAGTTGGGTACTTGTAACAACGGTGCAGCAATGCATTAACAACAGCTAGAAGTCTCTCTTCCGGCAGTGTGACAAACCTTGAACCGATTTCAGTAAGCAGACTCTGCACAGAAAAAGGAAAAAGTTAAGATATACATAGTTTAGTAGAAAGAAAAAAAAAGAGTTGACAGCTCTTTTGAATAAAACTATATATTTTGGCCTATATGTATGGCTCACTATTTAGCTAAAATACAAATGTATGAGGGATTATCTTCCATATAATTAAGCTGTTGAATTGTAAGCTGTGAGCAGAAGAGGAAGCCGTGAGCAGCAGAGAATGAAGAATTTGGTGATGTATTAGTACAGAACTTGTGTATTCACTTAGGCCAAGAGCCATCACTTAGGCCAAGAGCCAAGTGTAAGCTTGATGTAATAGAATAGTGGAATAGTGGTCCCCAAGTGGGTAGTTATGCAGGAATTTTGTAAGAGACACCCGTGTACAGTGTGGTCCAAAACTGTTATGCATATATGAAGAATATCCTCTGTGATTTGCAGAGAGCAGCACACAAACATTTCATTTTCCTGATTCTTGCATTTTCTCTTATTATCTTTTCCTCTCCTCTCTCTTCTCACTGTCTTCTTCATCAAGAAAACATACAAAATCCAGATTTTCATACAAACCCAGAAAACAATAAAACCAGGAAATACAGAAATAACTTACCAAGCAAGCAAACTCTAACATACGCAAATAGGGTAAAAGAGGTTAAACATTAGATATTCCCAAAATGCCCTTAATAAAATAAAAGAAAGTCATCTCTGAAGTGAGGGTAAATTATTTTAATTTAATCCAGAAAAATCATAACTAAAAATTATATTTATTTGTACTGCAAATCTTTATAAATTCGATTTTCTTATAATTATAAGAGTTAAAAATGCAGATTGGCACATGCAAGATGCTAGTTGACCTTAATATAAATTTTGCAAAAACAAAATGTATATATAGCAAATCTTTTTCACAGAGGGGCTATGTAAAGCATGGCTCCATAGTATATATGATAAAATTGCATGGAAAAGATGATTTGAGAATGCTGAGGCTGTGAGTGGAATCTGGGAGCATTTCATACAGCTCACCCTGTCTCTTTTGATCACACGAACCCCCCAACTATTGATTCTTTTGTCAAGTTTGGGAGCACCCATAGACTGTAATTGCACAGGGTGATGTTATTCCGGTCTTCATTGAACTTAACTACTGGATGTTCTCTTGTCAATTGATTTTGTTAATAAAACTTACTTACTAAATAGTAAATAACTTTAGTAGATGGAATATTTAACTTTAAGACTCAAAAGACATAAATATTACCTCAAGTTCACTAGCCAAATTAGTATGTTTGCTTCGAAGAGTCTCCATTATGTCCTTAGCAGCATCAAAAGCACTTGCAGCAGAAGGTGCCAAACCAAAAGCACCATTGCGCCTTAATGCACTCTGACCACCATCATTGATGGTTGAGGAACTTTGTTGCTCATTCCCAGGATGCATGCTGGTCTCAACACCAGTAGACCTTTCAGAATCTTGCCCATGTGAGTTTGCGCCGTCATGAGAGCCAATTCCACCACCAGATTGAGCAGTTTGGTAAACTTGGTTGTCTGAGGATAAACCACTGCCACTATGACCTGGTACTCTAGCATTTCCATCAGCTAAGCCAATTGAACCAGCACTGGCACCGGAGGCACTTTGTTGTATCCTTTGAGCCATTGCCAATCTACTACCTTCAGTTTTATTTGCAACATCACGCCGTTCAAGCAAATATGTGCGCAGCCAGTAATATAGAGCCTGCAGTTTAATGCTAGAAAACATCAAGATTCCTGTTGAAATAATGTACTGTATTCAAAGCCTTTTCCTTTCACAAATCGAATATGACACTTTACCTGGGGATACACAGTGGCAATTTTTATGAGGACGAGTTTGCAGTGGGGAGCTTCTGTCCTCTGCAAAGACAGTAAGAGTTGTGGTATCCATGAAAGCCAAACCCAGTGGGGAATTTCCTCAAGATATTTATCAAATGCCCTCCCAACTGGTTCATTTGGAGTATCAAAGCTGAGAAGATATAAAACACGAGCTAGATGACTTCTTGAGTTAGATATGCCAAATTTGATGCCTTGAAGAAAGCAGCTCACACCATACTCCAACCAGACCTCTTCATTGGTTTCTCTGTAAGCCTGTGTAAAGTGGAGAGCAAATAAGTGGCCACAATAAGAAGATACCAATTTATTAACTGCATTTGAAACAGATAACAGGAAGTACCATGTCACAATAATTTCCCCAGCTTATCCATCCTTTTGGCAAATTTTTGAACAGGCTGATAGCATTGGAGTAAGCGAGATTAGCACCTTCAGAGTCATTTAGCTTTAACAAAAAATCCCCCTTCAGACGAAATATTTCAGCTCTATGTTTCACAGGAAAATACTCTAGGTTAGTGCTGTTGATTAGATTAAGACCACTGGTAAGCTCTCCTTTCATTTCCAAGTAAGCTTTCGCTTGTTCTCTTATCTTAACAAAGGCCTCCTGGTATAACACATGGAAAGCGATTAGGAACCCATATCTATGAAAAAAGAATTAGATTATGAAGATATATCACCAAATCAAACTCAAAACATAATCTCACGCGACAATAAATCCAGAAGGTACTACTTATAGGACCAATTTAGTAACTACCCAATGAAGTCATTCATATAGGTCCTAGGTTTGTAGTTTGGCCATAAGGCTCGTTTTGGGTGGGTGTAACTACATAAAAGTACTGTCTTCCTAAGCCAATACCCATAATTTACAACTTTTATTACCTGCACTTCCATGGTTGAATGGCCATACATCTTTTCAAGTATTGTTACACAAACATCATTAAGGCCTTGCTTACGACCAATGCGAGCAAGCTTATTGACGTTCCAAGCTTTGTCACGATAGCCAAGGTGATGAAGTTGAGGATTTGTTGTCGTAAAATCTTTGAATGCATCTATTACTGAATTATACATTTCATTCCTCCATTGTAGCAAATCATACCAAACAGACATGTTATCCCATTCATTTGGAGTTCTCAGTCTCCAAGTTTCAAGAATGTCCTTGAGATCGGCATATAGATTTCCATGAACACCAACCACAGGATTCGCAGAATGTTTGTTTCCAGTGGAAATGTCCTCAAGAATTCTTGATGACTCTTGAACTTCAACTAGCTGTTGAAATTGCTGTAAGAGAGGAATCCTGGCATGGACAGACATCTGCGGCAACTGCCACCATTGATCCAAAGCAAGATCAACACCTTTCCCCACAATGTTCCCAGCATCGCCCACACCATTTGCATTTTTATCATGTAGCGCAAAAAATGCTTGTACAAGCCGAAGTTTGGGAGTTTCTGCCACCTGAGCTTTTGGAATTACATTGTCCTTCAAATATGCCCAATCGGGCAATTTCCAAAGACTGTCAAGTAGTATCTCATAATTCTCAATACTCTTCCCGAAGTCTACCAATGCATCCCATTCACTAAGTTGAGTAGCACAGTATAGCCATTGTTCTTCCCAGAGACACATCTCAGCCTTCGGTACCGTATTGTTATATGTGCCTTGAGTCGCCTTCACCATTGCTTGGTAAAAGAGGCTTTGAGCACGCTGCCAGTAGCCATGCTGCACTAGTGAAAGCCCAGCCCTAGTTTCTGCAGTAATTGACCTTTTCTTCCACAACCCACACCTCATGTCTTCTTCATTGAGCAAACGATAAAGTTCCGCAAGAGACTCAGAGCACTTCGTATCATTTGTAAACAACATAACATGACTTTCAAGCAGGGCCAATGCTATGTGCCATGCATTGTAAGTTTTACCGATATATTTAATGAGCTCACTTGGCATCCGAGGTTGAGGGTGGCTCAACTGCAGGCCTTCCAGAAGGGCTTGCACGACGTTGGGCCTACTTCCTTGCTGTTTCTTATGATAATCTTTTGAAAGGAGAGTGATCATTGGTTTAGCTAGTACTACCTGCTCTTCCTTGTGTAATGTTACCCAGACAATGGGAAACACCAATACCCACAAATGATACGCAACATTCGCATCTGTATGAGCAAGCTCTCTGAGTGGAATAATAAGATCAGCCACCTACAACAGAGGCAGATTCAGGCATTTAAGTTTGAGCATCAATTTCGAAGCATTTCAACAGATGGTTTAGCACCACGGACAGATATAGGAGCAAAATTACTTAAATTTATGACTCCCAGATTAGTAGTAAACTCCTCTGGAAATAACGGAGAGAACTCGGGAGGGGTTAAAACAGAGACATTAATTTTGGGGAAAATGTGGTAAAAATTATTGTACTGTAACAGTACTCTGGGGTATTACGGGTTTATCGAAGTTACATGTCAGCCGGCAACATGGTGTTCCTGTCGCACAACAATTTAATCCAACCCACATTTTTACACAAGTAAAGCACCATCCTTACCTTGAGTTTGCTCATCTCATTCAAAAAATTTGCATGCTTACGAACAAGGGTATCAAAAGTTAGAGGAGCATCCTCTGAACCCTCGGGAATATCAGTAGCCTGGTGCTGCATCCCTGAAGGGTCTTGAGAACCCGAAACCAGAAGTGGTGGCACCTTTGCAGAATTTGGAGCAAGAGTGATAGCTTTATCCTCGACTAAGATTGCTAAAAGAAGATCGAGGCCCTGTTTAAGCCAGAAGACATCACTCAAGGCCTCCCAATCCTGAATGTGAATTATGTACTGAAGCCTAGTGAACAATGTTTTGCCAAGAGATTCATGATAAAGAGAGAAGAATTTCATCCTGAATTCAGGATCTCTTGCCCGTAAACCAAGCATGAACTGCCTTTCCACCTTCTGAAACACATCCTGACGCAAGGATATGGAATATCTGCAAGTCGGAGAAGTTATTTGATTATATCCTTTTATCCAACAAATAACAACAATCAAATGAATATGGTACTTACTTATTTGAATCAGCACATAATCCATAAAGAAGCTGGAGATATTTTCGATCCCATTCTTCCAGAGCATTTGAGAAGTTTTGTTTATCAACCTGAGACAGCTTCTGAAGAAAGGAAACTATTTCCTTCGGAGTGAGAAAAGTATTTGAAGAGGCGGATGTGCCTGGTTTACAGATGTCATCCTCAATCCACCCTTTTATTACCTCCAGTATGCATAGGAGCACACTAGCATCAGTACCTTTCTCAGAAAGCAAGCCATTTAATATTTGAGTGACTGTTCGTTTGCACTCTGGAACAAGCATGACTCTTTCACTAATAAGTTTCAGCACGGATTTCAGATTAGAAATTACTATTCCAACATCGGCTCCTTGACGAGAAGAGGAAACTGCAGGATCCAAATCTTTTGTCTGACCCTGAAATAGAGGATAGTTCTCGCCAAATGTAAGTCAATGAAAGAGAGAGGAGATGCAACATATATTAAGAAGTACCACACTATAAAGAGAAATGTCAGTGTCAAATACATAATGATTTGGAAAATAACAGAAGAATTCAAAACCCCTTCTAGACAAAATATGAGTTGTAAAGGGCTGACTTATTACAACAGTAGAAATTAAACCAGTGCCCAGTGCAAAGATCACCAAAGACAACCTGAGTGTCCACTAAGCTGGAAAACAAACCTCATGGACATGAGTTTGTTTAATAGTTGACTAAACAAAGGAACACAAAAGAAAAACATCATCAATGCCAACTGGTTGAATAATCTGCATGATTCTAATGAAGCCCCAAATCCTTTACTAGATGGATTCAAATGCAACTAAACATTTGAGGTCGTGTTTCCCTCGTGCATACAATTTTAGTACTTTCTAAGAATAATTATGAGAATGTATGTGATTATCTCATACAACTGCTTGTAGGTCCAGCTGTTAAAACCCACAGGAATCTGTAAAAGACGTCAATATATGAGAAAACAGATGGATACCTGTTTCAAATGAGAACTTGACGATGACCCCATATCTCGTGCTAGGCGTTGAAGAATACGAACCAAGATGTGAGGATCTATGAAGTTCTTCTGCACCTCTGTCAAGGTTCTGATCACAAGAAGTACAAAGCTAATTGAATTAACTGTGCTTTCTTCACTCGATGTTTGAGTAGCTGTAACAGTATTGATGTGCTTCTGTATAAGTTCTTCAACCTTCTGATATAATAGTCTGACATCTTGTGGGGTAGTAGCAGTGTCCAGAGGGAAAGCAACAAATACCATTTTCAACAAGGAGCACAACGACTTTCCACCATCCAACAGCTTATACTTGAAACATGGTTCAAGAATCTGGCCAAAAAACAACCCACATGCTGAAGCTTAATACAGAACTCTATATAATAGCATACAGTCAAAAAGAGAAAACCAGCTGATGGTGTAAGAACATACCTGGGAAATTTGGTTGATGTTATTTCTGATGAATAAATGTGGCTGCTTCTCTAGGACTTTATTCATGACATCCAAGCCCTGCGCGAGGGCTGTAGGAGGGTCTTTGGACTGAGGTTGAATGCTACTCAGCAACTTCTCCAAATAATTAAACTTAACATTGGCAGTTGGCCACACCTCCAAAGCTTGTGAAAGTAACTCCAACGCTTGCTTGTACATGGTACTCGCTTCCTTGTCCTTAGGTTCTATGACCAAGGCAACCTATTCCCAGAAAATTATGAAAGTGGTGAGACAATTAACCATCCGGACTGAACAAACAATGACACCCATGATACAGACAATGGAACTATAAACAAAAATATAAAGAATGTATGTCAAGCTATCATCAGCGCACCTAAAGAACAGTTGACTGCTCATGTTTTATAAACTCCTGAGGAGGTGTCCTATAAACCTAGCACAAAGACCACTGGATGCCAAAAATGAAAAACCAACGAAATAGAATTGTATATTGGGTAGAGATTTCAAAGTCTCTTTACTTATTTTTCAGATTTTTCCACTAAAAGAATGCCAAGAAGCAGAGGAAGCTTACATGCGAAATCACCAAGGTTTGAGTACCAATAATAACTTTCTTCCATGCATCTGACTCATACATGACAACATAAAGCAATGAATAGGAAAAAAAGAAAAGAAAAAAAGCTTTACCCTTATAAGGAAATTGATAATCATTTCCTCCATAGCAGCATTCGGCTTGAACTCTTCATCATGTTGGCCAGCAGATCCAGGTGTCTCAATGTTAGGGATTGATGATGCACCTCCAGGTGACATTACACCGAGGGATTGAAGACCAGGTTCTACTTTGACACGCTTCGTTGAATCTTCGGGAAATGTAGACCCATCCACAGAATGTTTATGATCAGTTTTGGAAGGACCTGGATTAAAAACCTCACTGTTCTGATTGTTGACATCACCATCAGCTACTACCTTCATTTCATTTTGTCTTTGTCTTTCCCAGCCAACCACCAAGCCAGCAAGATCGATTGCTAGACGCCTGTTTTCTCCACTGGTGTTGAAAGGAAGCCCAAGACGACTAAGAGAATTTACCATCTGGGGTACAAATTGAGCTCTGCAGCTGTAAAAGAGATCTGAATGCCGCACAATAAGCTGAAAAATGTGAATCAGATTCGGAATTGAGTGGCCTTCCTCCACCAAAATTTTTTTGGTGTATCGTATCCAGATTGGCATGCGAGAATCTCCCATAGGCAGTCTTCTTGGCAGTGCTGGCATTAGTATATCAAGGGCCTGCTTGACCAGCATTTTGTTCTCTGGCTGGCAAGTTCTCAGAAGTGCTACAAAAACCTGCATTCTCAAATTGTCAAGATACAAAACCAGGATAAATTACTCAACAGTGAACATAAAGCTATTTGTATATCAAGGGTGTGAATGAGCCTGTGAGCACAAATATACAGACAACTATAACATGAAAGGGCAAAAGTGAGAGGTCAGAGCATAAATAAAAGACACAAAAAGGAGTCTTCTATGGAGTCTCCTATACGATAAAGCACCGAATCTTAAATTTATATAGCAGTATAATTCAATCTCAAGGGTTAACAACTTGTGTCAAGAACAAGATCAAGATTTTCTCCGGGGCAATACCTGCAGTATGATTTTCTCCGGGGCTTGATAGGCCTCCAAGAAGTGGCAAACATTTACAAATGCCCACTGCTTACTGGCACTATCTTCGCGTTTAAGATGATTCCAACCAAATTTAATCAATTCTTTCCTATGATTGACCAGGTCATTCTGCAGATACTTAAGAAGCAAAGTAGCTAGCTGCAAAAGCTCTATTCTCAACGCTTCGTCATATTCAGCAGAAACCTATGGAGGCATGGAATTTGTGAGGTACAAAACTGAAACAAACTTATAGCCTACAAAGATGTAATTCTGACAATTTAATAACAGAACTAATGAGATAAGGCATAGTCGCACTGGAAAATATTAATATCTTAAAAAATATACCTCCTCTGGAGGATCAAGAAGTCTGTCAACAATCGTCTTTATAATATTTGGGTCAACAACTTCCCAACTTTGATCATTTTGGAAGGAATGAGCAAGCATCGGAAGAATGAGCATTTGCATAATCACCACCAGATGATCGTGACCAAGTTGTTTTGATTGGAAGAGATTTAAAAAATGCAAGAGAAGTGCTTTCTTAAAGTTGGGTGGATAACCTTCTGCAACCTGAGTACAGAAGATAATTGCTTAACAAGTAGTCATGATAAATGAATAAAAATGCAATTAAACCAAAGAGCCAATATCAAATACCTCAATGATATAAAACTCCTTCAGAAATGTAAAATCAATTCGAGTGTGAAACAAGAAGATGGAGAGTATGTCAAAGAGAACATTCACTTCGGTTTTGTCATGCCGTAAATAATTGAGGAAGCATTTGACAAGCCATTTGCTTTCTTTGACCTGCATTTTACAAAAAAAAATTGGTGAAACAAACAAGATTTGATGCCAGCACATAAATTAATTCAAACAAAAACTTAGAAAAATCACTTAAGAGAGAAGCGTATAAGAATTTTCCGTAATTGGACATTTCAGCAAGCAAAAATATCAACATGCATTGACACTTCCAGTAACATAAACCACAAAACCCAAACAATTAACTTGAGAGAAAGTAAGAGCTCTTCACCCCCTGACCAAATGATAGACAACCAATGAATAAAGAATAGGAATTTCAAATAAAGAAAAAACTCCTAAGTTACCTGCACCAAGTTCAGCTCCTGTTCATTATGTAAACGAGATAGCCTTGCAGGTGACTTCCAAACAAGTACCAAGGTATCAAACACAAGTCGGTTACTTGCTAGCCAACTAGGCATCAATTTGACTAAAGTTTTGATAAGTGCAAGTCCCCGAAAATAAGCATCTGTGGTTGCACCAGGAAGAGCAGAGGGTTGATTAGAACTATCAGGCTGAGGCTTAACAAGACCTTCGTCACCCAACAAAGTAGGAGGAGTTGACGATCCTGAAGCCATAGCTACATCCAGGCTTGGCAAAAATTCAGGAAAAGCACTTGCAAGTATTTTCTGTGGTGATTTAGCAAGTTCATCTCTCAATGGCTGACCGGCATCCGAACGAATTATATACATAAACCTGGATTACATGAGAAAAGAAGAGGCATGCGTAAAAGGAGAACTGGAAATTCTTGAAACATAATGGCAGCATATGTCTCTGTGCGTGTCCACCATCACAAACCATTGAATCAAAATCTAACTGTTTGCTTTCCCTTGCTTTAAATCACGTGTTGCTTTCCTTTGCTTTAAATCAGGTATTGTACTTCTTCGAATTAATGCAACAACCAGATTTTGATTCAAACGGTTTTGGAATCTAATCCGTATATAAATTTATAAATATTACATCTAGAAATTACCTCCGGAAGTACTTTGGATCACTTAATCGACCAAGAAAATAATCAACTGCAAGTGTCGCATAGCGGTTCAAAAATTTTGTGAGTGGAAGACGATAGGGACTGTTAATCTCACTGTACACTTGTCCCGGAAGAAGGGCTGCTTCCAGTTCAATAGTCAAAGTCACAAGTTCATCAAGGAACTTTGATGCAGCCATAGGTAGAAGGTGGAAGAGCTCAATAATAGCTGAAAAGAACAAAATTTGACATGATATCATTATGCAAATGCATTGGTATAAGAACCCATGACCAATAATAAACAATCACAAATACATTACCAGCTGCAATTTTGGGCTCTTCACCAGCCTTCCATGCTTTCTGACTCTGTGCAAGTTTTTCTGGCTCTAACCATTTCTTTAGGTGTTCCAGCAACTTGCCGCCCAAAGTAACATTAAACCAATTGGACAAAAGTTCCAGAAGACGAGCCAGACCTTGCAGAAGAGGCATACTCAGATTTTTTGTATGTGCCAAGTTCACCAATATAGGCCTGAGGCTGCTCTGCAGAAGTTCTTTTGGCATCCTCTGCTGATTAATAACCTGTAAGCACCGGTCAGAGACATTATAAAATGGAACAGAGAAATTATTAAAAATAAAATGAAAATATACAATTTCCCAGTAACTCTGTAATAATCATATGCTACAGAAAAGTAAACTAAGAAACTAGAGAGTCTATAATGTGGTCATTTACATTCCATTAAACCATCAACCCTGTGGCTCAGCAGACGAAAACAAGCATGATAAACAGACAAGCAAAGATAAGTTATTCCTACGGTGAAAGCAGCCGAACCCAAAAAGCAGCAGCCAATACTTCCCTAGGGTAATCATCATTATACATTCAGGCATGTATAGTGTGACAATAAGAAAGACGAAATGGATTGACTAAATTAAAGAAACTCAGTAAACCTGTCGCAGGCCTTCCTTAGCCACCGCAACAATTTCCGGTGTTCGACATGTCAACGATTTGAAAAACATGGAAATGATCTTTGCACGCAAGTCTGAATGGTTTGGAGTTTTAAAATCTGCCCATGCCATAGTAGTGCAGAGTAACTCAATGCAGGCTGTTCGAAGCTTGTTTAAGGATGTAGCTACTTTTGGGTTCATAAACTTCACAACCCACACAGTTTCATCAGCCTCAGCTATTTGCAATGCTTCTTGCAAAAAATTAACCAACTCTTGAGTCAGCTTGAGAAGAGGTGGCCTCAAAGCCAGGCAGAAGTTCAAAGCTGTAACTGTCCCCACCTACATACCATCAAATCAAGTCACAACAACATTCAACAAAATTTATACTGACAATTAACAACATAAATTACCTGTTGATCAACAGTTTTTGAGCGGAGTGGTCGAACCAAAAGAGGCTGAAGTTCTTTCTGATAATATGGCTCAAGGAGCTCAGATACCTCACTACCAGTTCTACTTGCCAGAAGTGCCAAACATGACTGGACATTCTTTCTGACGATAACAGATGCATTTGGATTGAACAGTTCTTGAGCAAGGAATTCAACTACTCCTTGAAAACTTTGCCGACGTGGTTCACTATTTGCTTCATCAACATTATTAACTACACGAAGAACCTGTGTAAGCACCTGACTTGTCTCTTCTTGCTCCTTGCTAGCATAAATAGGAAGCCTCTTAAGAACATATACCAAACCGCGCACGATTCTTACTTGGAAAAGGCACAGGGTCTCAACAGTGACCTTCCCAACCAACGCACCAAGTCCCATAACACCTCCCATCTGTGCTTGCCAAGTTGTCCCATAGCAACAGTGCAAAAGACGGGGTAGAAGTTGCTCAAATACTGGGATGCGAACGCTTGGGGGCGGAGAGTATACAGGATTCAGTGATGGACTAGAGACCATCATTGGAGTACCAGGGCCTCTTGACATAAGCACATCAGCATGCTTTGAGCGAGCAAGAAAGAGAAGTGTTTCAGAAAAAACATTTAAAGCACTAAGAGCAGCCTTGGCATGCAGCCTGTTTTCATCTGCTAGGACATCAACTAGCGCATCTAAAAATATCAGAGGGTCTAGCTCTTTGAGGTTCGAAGAAGTACTATTCTTTGACCTGGAACTGGAACCCAAATTGGCATTTGACGGAAGCATATGACCCCCAAGTACGGTATTTTGTGAGGATAAATCAATATGGAACATCATTGCAAAATGGCGGCAGACATTGACAACAAAGTCATCCTTGGGGTCCTGGAAATCGGGTTCCACACTGGCAGCAATAACAGTCATCAAGAGTATTTTGAAAACAGACTTTTCAGCCATGAGTTGAGTCTTCGTCTTTACACCTAAGTCAGCCTGCAAATATGTCGAAATTTGTTGTTATAATCTAGTACCATTTTTGTTTTTCCTTTTCCGCTTTTGGGAAAAATAAAGGACAACATATCAAAAAAGAATTACAGAGACAAGTGATAGTAATGAGAAATGAAAACCAGTAACGAAGTTCTATTTTATCTTTTGGCTGGAGGAAGTAAGGGAAGGAGAAAGCGACTAAAAATCTCGAGAACATAAGTCCAAAAAGATGAGAGTAATAAATATAGGTTAAAAAATGAACATGGTGCCACACAATTTAAGGTATAGTAAAGAACAAGTAATACCCACATAGGTATATCCAAGAACACAGAGGTAAAGTGCATTAACTGAATGATAGCAGAACATACTCCTGGTAAAACACTAAACATTAAGATGGTCCAAGTTGAAGAAGATTTACAGTAGCAGAAAGAGTTTATCCAGAACCATTATTCCAACTACAAAGCCAACCTAAAAGGCAATCAAAAATATTGTATCTGGAGGCAAAAGCCACTAACTGCCTAATTTTCAGCATTTCACATTGATAATATCAAAATCAAACTAACCTTCATGTCTGATGTTTCAGGCCGCTGGCAGGAAGGATCAACTGCAGAAACTAACAGAGTTGACAACTGCCCAGGTGTGCATCCATCATCAGCTACCTTTTCTGGCAAATTAAGCTGAGAAGATAAGCAAACACGAAGAAACTTCAATGCCTGCTTTCGGTAGAAAGTATCAATTCCACCATCTTGGTGCATAACAGCTACTACGGCAAGATTAATACATCGATCCAATGGCACCAAAAATGGAGTTGCAGGCTCAAATGTAAGAATCACTCGGAGTCCATGCTCTGGGTTCTCCTTGCACTCAAGTGCAAGGGGCTCTTTGAGAAAACGCCTGTTACGACCTCCTAACTTGCCAAGGAGTTGCAAGGCTTTTGCACCCCAAAGATACGGAACAGGCCTCAAGTGGGACCATAGGGCTAAAATCACCTCTGACATTACATTAGCCATGCTGGGTTCCAAGAAATCAGGATTCAAACTATCTACCCAAAACTCAAGTGTTCTTAAACCTAAGCCCACAAGCTCACCAGTTCCTTTAAGACACAAAAGAAGAGGCTTCATAAGACGGGGAAGGTGCGGTAACAATGAGCTTAAGCGTGCAGGCAAGGTTAAGCACAACTCCAGCAGAAGGTCTCTCATATCTTCCCCTGTCGGGCCCTCAAGCATCATCAACAGCATATTAAGACAAGGTTGTAACATAGGAATCAAATCCCTCAGAAGAAGATCAAATTTGCATGCTGCAAGAGCCCGGAACATTGTGCGAAGAAGTTGCATATAACCAAGAGGCTTTTCAACTTCCGTTGCATTTTTCATGCAAACTTCCATTATAACAGGTACGTGAGGTTGCAAAATACGTTCAAAATCTGAAGGCGCTTTTGAAACTGCAGAAAATATAAGCCGAAAGAGATGCAATACTAGTTTTGCG
Source organism: Spiraea crenata (assembly GCA_033992175.1). Classification (NCBI taxonomy): domain Eukaryota; kingdom Viridiplantae; phylum Streptophyta; class Magnoliopsida; order Rosales; family Rosaceae; genus Spiraea; species Spiraea crenata. The sequence goes on along the minus strand of JAVBHV010000052.1, from coordinate 7,305,097 downwards.
GCAGGTGTATCTGGATGCTTCAGAACATCAAGTTTACTGTTTACAAGATAATTGACAAGAACATCAGCAAAAGGACGGTACACTTTCGGAGCTTGCAGAAGCGTAGCAAATATATGAACCAATTGGGTGTTGGACATCATGCAGTCAAAAAGCTCAGGCATGCACAAGGAGAACATGTCCATTAAATCTCGAGGTTCCATGATAGCCAGAATCTGCGAGAAGAGCTGCATCATTTCCCTCTCCTCATCCTTCTCCTTGAATAGAGCCAAGCAATGCACCCCACTCTTTAAAACTCCAGAAGCTTTCCGAACCTACCCAATACCAAAGTCAAACCAAGTGCACCAAACCACAAAACAAATGTTAAAACTCATAACTCTATTTTTAGTACCTCATCTTCTCGCATCCCCTTAAATGCTTGAGGTGCCGGTAAATTAGATGGTGGTGAAACTAGGACCTGCAAATGTGTTCCATGCGTGAAAGGAGAAACCTTAAAGCATCAGAAATGCCACACAGATAACCAACTTAGGAAGGACTCTGAATAGAGATAATAATACCTGTGAACGAGGAAAGTGCGCATGAGTGATACTCCAAATGATAGTCTTCATTCCTGAGAATATGTGCAGCACAGACTGATCAGCTTACAAAAACCACTGGGAAACCCAGTCAAGAACATAACTTTCTGAAGTGGATAGACTTAACATCAGGATCCTTAAATAAGTACAACTATATCTATGACATAGAAAGAAATAGCAAACAAATGAGGCGAAATCAATTACCCATGACCAACGTCTTAATCAGATGCTTACAATCACTGACTTCCTTAGTATGTTCGGTGGTGACCTGCAAATTCAAAACTGCCTGCAACCAAATTTAAATTCCACGGAGTAAGAAAATGCTGTGTTTAATCACAAGGAAGCATTGTGTAACCAATCAACTAAAGATATGCATACATAGTAAGCACAATAAATTGAAAGAATAGTGGAGAAGTACTACATAAAAAAATTATATACGAAACTGGAAACAAATTATGCACACACAAAGAGTAATCGCTAAAGTTGTCTAAACTACCTGCACAGGGAGCTCAAGCTTTGACCTAAGAGTAACACGGTCCTTTCCTTCCTCAGCCTCCTCCAACAGCTATCAGGAAATTCAAAGGCGTGTCAGCGTTGTCAAATAAGCGAAAAGGAATTAGTAATCAGCCAACAGTATCAGTGTCTGGATAATACAGGTTCCAGAAAATGCAAAGAACCTAGCCTTACAGTCCAATTTTTCTCTTAATGATAGTCCATTGACTAACAACCACTCCAAAAAACCTAGTTAACTAAAATATTGGAGTACACTGGCAAATACATCATTACTTGGGCCCCTGAAGCATTGACATGTAAACACAAATCTCCTTTACTGGAGCTCATACACCATACACTGACAATTTAGAAGCATGTATGCCTTTACATATGGCTCATATGCCAAGACAAAAGCTTCCACATGAAACAAAGACATTAACTAAAGAAGAGAACTTTGTGATTTATACAGCAATAAAAATCACCTGAGGAATAGTGCGCTTGAAAGTGCTGAACTTTCCAACAAAAGCATCTAATATACGCCCCTACAAAGACACACAGCTTTCACAAACTGAAGGAAAGGAAAAACTCATAAACATTTAACAACAATTCTAGACAAACTATTAGCTTGTAATTCAGACCAATAGAATCCGCGCTTCATCCATAGATGGTTGGTCGACACCTTTTTCAAATATTGGCTCCACCTGTGTCGCAAAGAAAATGATTATTAAATAGAATATCCAAATGGAAAAGAAAACTGCTGAGATCTCTTTAAGAATAGAGTTAGCATATGCACCAAATTAAGCATCAAGCGAGCACAAGTGGTATGAATGCTCAGCGACAATGAAGCGTCATGCATGTTGCTCGAAAACAAGTATATGATTCGCGATAACTGCAACATTTTAGATAAGAGTATTAGAAGATACTATCCAAACAGGAGATATTACTGTATGAAGGAAACTGCAATGATAAACATCAAGAAATATCAAATTTTTAAGGGAATCATAAATCACCATCAATGAAAATATACAAAGAAAATAAAAATGGCAATGATGAAAAGCCATGTGCAAGTATCACAGCACGTCACTATCTACTTGTTTCCTATAACCTTAGTTGTTTTGTTTCTAGTGAGATATTTGAGTATCCTTTTATATATTCTTCTAGAAAACCAAAACTGCATATTACAGTTCGTTACCAACGTAGAAAGAAACCAATGAGTGCTTAAAATCGAAGAGGTATCATCAAAACGTTTAAAGTATCATGCACCATCTGACCACCAAAAAGCTTCAAAGACAGATACATATAGTTTATCTTCTTTTCTTGTTTCTGAAAGTAAAACCACGATATACAAATTCTTGTGATTAGCATTGGTTTTTGGTTGTACAAGTTCAGTCAACTTATAGCCTGGTACTACAGTAGACTGTGCAAAGAAAATACCTGTGACAAGGAAAGGTCCGCACGGACATGGTGAACAATCTCCGCAAGTAAACTATATGCCAATGGCCTCAATGTCTCAAAGCAGGCTCGACCACTTCCAACCAGAACCCTGACAAGGTTAAAGAACAAAAGATTTACTTCGACAGTGAATTTTCAGTTTCATGTTTCTAACAATTATAGTCACCTTAAGATTGAGTCAATATTACCTTTCCTCCAACAGTGTGTCAATCAGAGGAAATAAACCCCTCTTAAAATCTGTTCCAAGGACATGTTTTAAGGCTACTAACAATTCCTGCATCCAACAAAACAAAAACTAATTCAGGACATTTACGGAAAAGAAAAGGCTCCATTTGGAGAAAACAGAACTAAGAGTCGAGAACTTTTACCTTTCTAATCGACACTGAGTCTGAACATGTTACTAGTAAATTGACTATGCTTTTACATATGCTTTCTTCATGCGGCCTGATATAATCAGCAAAGCTCTTCAACAGGTAAGTTAAAAACGAAACAGTCTGCCACGACAGAGAAACAAATTAGTAAAGAACAAAAAGGACAAATTCCAAATGGGTGGATAAAAGAATGAAAATGAGCAAATACTAAGAAGGAAAATGATGCCTTGCTGATAGAAAATATAAACATACAAACCCAACAGAATCATCTGCTTACCTTGACCTGGGCACCCTTCAACTCAATGAAATGAGTCTTCAAATGCTGAGGAACCTTTTCAGGGCCAGGAACAGATATAGCAGCAACCATCAAAGGCAACAGGTTAGGAATATTGGTCTGCACAAGTCGACTATACAACTGAAACAAAAACATGACCACCAGGGGACTCTCAGTAATTATCTTGAAAGAGCGGGTGCTGGGGTTAAGCTGTCCACCCCCACCATACCCGCCGCTGCCGCCAATACTGCCGATACTGCCAATACCACCAATACTACCACCAACAATGCTACCACCTCCAATACTGCCGCTCAATGATTGATCCGAAGACGTGTCCATAGGCTTAATATCTACGCCACCCACCTCCCCATTTTCAAAGAAATGGCTAACAGTGAGCTTAAAGTTCTGGTAAACCTTGCAAACAAAGTCCAAAAAAGGCTGAACTTCATTCTCAAGACTGGGCCTGAAGTTCCTAAGGAGGTCAAATGTTATACGAATACATATCAACCCATTCTCTTCGTTGTCAGTGGTCAGTACCCGCATTGCAACCTTCAGCAGCTCCTGAACAAAAGGGCGGAGTACTTCACTGTGGGGGAGCCGATTAAGAATCTCCACCACAACGTTTCGGAGCTTGTGTTCGGCATTATCAGTGAACTGGGGCTTCGTAAGCTTCTGAAGAATCGTGGCGAATACCTCAAAGTAGCATCTCAGAAAATTCAAGTACTCAGCAGTGTGCGCAATTTCAAGGCTGTCCCTAACCTCCATTGCCATCTGAAGCCTCATTTGAAGCGCTGTTCAAACCAAAAATGAACAGAAAGAAACAAACATATCTTACAAACCAATTGTGTCAAAAACTGAAACTTGCTTATAATATTGGGTCTAAACACAGATACCATGTTTGGTTCAGTACGACATGCATTAACCGAAAGTTCATCAAACTTTAGGGCTATTTCCATTGAAACCAATTAAAGTTCACGACTTTTACACAGTAACTAAAGGATGAAGCTTTTAAGAGTTCAAAAAAACATATTAAACTATGCTATAGAGAAGTGTAGAGAGTAAGTAATTACGGAGGTCAGGGTCGACGAGACGCCGGGCATGCTGATCGAAGTTCTGAACCGGACTCATGGCTCAGCGGAAAGCGACCAAAACCCTAGCTTTCCCGGAAAACCCGCGAAACGCACAGCTTCGGAGCCAAATTCGGAGAAATTCAGAGTAAATTTGCTCCTGGAGCGACTCTGCTAGCTTCCGGTTCGTCTGCAAAGCGGCACTCTGAGCAGCCGGAGCTCTGCTGCTCAGTGAAACGGAAAGGATCGGAGAAATTGAAATTGAAATCGAATTAGGGATTTTTCTAGGGTATAGGTCAAGAAAATGATCGTCGTCTATTGGTCTAGAGTTAAAGTTTATTTACGCTGGAGAGTGACATGCGTAGTCCTGGAGGAGGACTCCAGTTTGGGGGAATTGCTTTGCGGGGCTCCTTTCTGGGACGAAGGTCTTTTTATGCAGAGTGGGTTTTTTTTTTTTTTTTTTTTTTTTTTGCGTTAACGAATTGTTGGGGGTTTTGGGGCCAGGCCCGGTGCAAGTGTTGGATCAAAGTGAGTGAGCTATGGGCCGGATTCATTTGAAGCCGAACGACAAAATTTGTGATTAGAATGTGATTTTTCCTTTTATGGAAACGAAGAAATTACAAAAATGATGATGAGTGAGATGGACATCGGTAGAAGTTTGGAGCAGCCAACTCCAATATTTCGTGAGATTTCAGAGGAATAATTAGAAGATTTAGGGGTATTTTTGGAGAATTAGTGAAAATAATGAAAATGGAGAGAAGTTTAGAGAGATAAAGAGCATATGAAGAGAGTTGTGTGAATTTTTAAATGAGAGAAGACGAAGAAGTATAACTTTCCCAAAGGGAATCAGAATCGAAATTAGAATCGGAATAAAAAAAGGGGAATGGGATACCCAAGTGTGACTTGGGTATCAAATTCCTCCATTGGAAGGGGAATCATTCCTAAATTAGTGGTGAGACTCACAATTTTTCCATTCCCAAGTGCTAAAGTATACAAAGGAAACGGACGGAATATGAATGATTCCCCCTCATTCCATTACCATTCCCTCTATGTAAATAAGATTTTCAGAATTTTGAATTTGTCATAATTTTTCCTTATTTAGCACGATGGAAACTCTTGCTTAAAACTGTATCAATACGCACAAAAGAGTTATAAGCTGACTTAAAATGATATGATCTTTTTCGGCCCCATATTAGCAATGAAAGCCCAAATTGTTAGAAGTAACAAAGTGATAAAGAAGGTTTAACAACCCATGTCAACTTCAATTAACACAATTCAGTGAATTGGACGCGAAGAAAACAAACCTCCATCGCCATGATTTTTTTTGTCTGAACTTCCTTTAAGTAAGTTAGGATACCACACCACCATCCAATCCAATGTTTCCAACGACTCTCTTGTATATCCGCCTTTTGAAACATGTATTAAAAGCATCTCCACAAACTTAACTCCACCATTACCATTTTTAGTGACAAGCAGAAGTTTACTCTCTTTTGTCTAAGCATGGACGCCCAAGAGGGTAAATTGGTGGTCATGGGACGCGCGGAGATTGACACCAGAGCACCTTTCCGGTCAGTGAAAGAAGCCGTAATGTTGTTTGGAGAACGAGTTCTAGTTAAAGAAATATATGCCTACAAGCTCAAAGAGGTAACCAATTCGCCCCTACCTGAATACATCCCATCTTAGTTCACTTTTTGTTTATGTTTAGGAGAAACTGGTCACAAGTGTACTTTGGGATAAATGATGGTAACCACTCGAGTTACAAGCCGCTCCATAAGTACTGCTGATTATAGTGCACAATTTGTTTCATAGATTGGAGATGCAGGGACAAGGGAGAATGGACTTGACCATAATGTTGAATCCAAAATTGGAGTCCTTACATCTGAACTTGAGGAAACAAAACGGACACTACAGAAAGTTACAGAGGAAAACAAGTTGATGGCACATTGCATAAAGTGCTTAAGAGATGATCTCGACCGAGCGAAAAAGGAGCTGCACAAGTACTTGAAGGCAAGAGAGTTTGATGATCAAAAGCATCCTGAAATCGAAGAAGACATTGAGAAAATTGGAGCCACAAAGTTTGAAACCAAGACGGTGTTGAATCAAGATGCAGAGGAATATGTGCAGAAGAAGAGATATGTGAAGTTTGCAAGTCCTCCTTCACTCGCTAAAGTTATTGTTAACAAAGACGAAGCGCAGGAGAACGTTAAAAACCCTTCTCCTGCTGTGAAGAAGACAAAGAAGAAGCCATTGATGCCTCTAGCTGGGTGGCTTTTTGCCAAAAACAAAGGAATTCAAGAAGGTGGGCCTCCATCTCCAGCACTTTGAGGGTCGGATGGCCCAATTGTCCAAACATTAAGCCAATGCAATGCTAATTCTTTTTGTGTCATAAAAGAGAGACGGGCATTTTCAATTGAAATTGAAATAATGTCTCTTTGTTGTGTCTTCCTTATGAAACTATTACCACTAGTACTAGGTTACAGATGAATCCTGCAATTGTACTAGATATAATCACAATGTAATAAGCTAGAGAGCTAGAGAGCTGGATTGGATTAAACGAATTATGACTAGAACATTAAGCAATGTTAATTCTTTTTGTATCATAAAAGAGAAACTGGCCTTCCTTGGAAATTGAAATACTCTCTACTCAAAATGTTCTCCTTCTTATGCATTTCTTATAAAGCTATTACCATTAGTACTGGTTACACATGAATCCTGCGATTGCAGTAAATATAATCACTACTAGCCTATCCACACAGGCATACGCGTGTACAAGATGTTTTTTTTTCTTTCACATGTGCTTCGTGCCATATTTCAATGTTGTCGATTTTTATCTCGAACTGCTTGGCATGTACCAATTGCTTGAAGGCGAACCCAGAGCAACCACGGCCGCCTACTACGGGTACTCAACCAGACGCAGGTAAAATCTTGTTTTTACTGCTTATATAGATTTGTTTTAAGCGTGTTGGTGCTATCTATATATTCGAGTAGATATCACCTCTTTTCCTTGAGCAAAAAAAAAAAAAAAAAAAGAGATATCAAATTTTTGTGCTGGTGGCCCCACGATTTCGGTAAATTCGACCGATTCCGGTGAAACCCCCCACCGCGTTTGTCTTTTCACTCTTTTTTTAAGTCCATTACCATCTCATAACAAATACTAATATTAATATTATCTGTAAGTAACTTTTTTTTTACTCTATAGTTTGCTAATGTTTGAATCCTCAAGTTTAATTGTTCTTCATTTCCATCGTGTACTTGCTTATTTCTGGCTAGACTGATTTTCTGGACTTAAAGTTTGTCCGTCAATGCAATTATAAAGACAATTTTCACATATAAAATTATGAGTGAAACATCTCATGAACATAGTAAACTTCTCAGAAGTGTGTATACTTCACTCGCTAAAGTTATTGTTAACAAAGACGAAGCGCAGGAGAACGTTAAAAACCCTTCTCCTGATGTGAAGAAGACAAAGAAGAAGCCATTGATTCCTCTAGCTGGGTGGCTTTTTGCCAAAAACAAAGGAATTCAAGAAGGTGGGCCTCCATCTCCGGCACTTTGAGGGTCGGATGGCCCAATTGTTCAAACATTAAGCCAATGCAATGCTAATTCTTTTTGTGTCATAAAAGAGAGACGGGCATTTTCAATTGAAATTGAAATAATGTCTCTTTGTTGTGTCTTCCTTATGAAACTATTACCACTAGTACTAGATTACACATGAATCCTGCAATTGTACTAGATATAATCACAATGTAATAAGCTAGAGAGCTAGAGAGCTGGATTGGATTAAACAAATTATGACTAGAACATTAAGCAATGTTAATTCTTTTTGTATCATAAAAGAGAAACTGGCCTTCCTTGGAAATTGAAATACTCTCTACTCGAAATGTTCTCCTCCTTATGCATTTCTTATAAAGCTATTACCATTAGTACTGGTTGCACAAGAATCCTGCGATTGCGGTAAATATAATCACTACTAGCCTGTCCACACAGGCATACGCGTGTGCAAGATGGTTTTTTTCTTTCACAGGTGCTTCGTGCCACATTTCAATGTTGTCGATTTTTATCTCGAACTTCTTGGCGTGTACCAATTGCTTGAAGGCGAACCCAGAGCAACCACGGCCGCCTACTACGGGTACTCAACCAGACGCAGGTAAAATCTTGTTTTTACTGCTTATATAGATTTGTTTTAAGCGTGTTGGTGCTATCTATATATTCGAGTAGATATCACCTCTTTTCCTTGAGCAAAAAAAAAAAAAAAAAAAGAGATATCAAATTTTTGTGCTGGTGGCCCCACGATTTCGGTAAATTCGACCGATTCCGGTGAAACCCCCCACCGCGTTTGTCTTTTCACTCTTTTTTTAAGTCCATTACCATCTCATAACAAATACTAATATTAATATTATCTGTAAGTAACTTTTTTTTTACTCTATAGTTTGCTAATGTTTGAATCCTCAAGTTTAATTGTTCTTCATTTCCATCGTGTACTTGCTTATTTCTGGCTAGACTGATTTTCTGGACTTAAGTTTGTTCGTCAATGTAATTATAAAGACAATTTTCACATATAAAATTATGAGTGAAACATCTCATGAACATAGTAAACTTCTCAGAAGTGTGTATAGATTGAATCTTGCAGTCTCTATTATGATTTTGTACATCTACACATATATATTTGATAAATTGTATCTTTTGATAATATTTTTAATTTTTACCGAAATTTCCATCGAAACCAAAATACATGTATTATGTTTCAAGTCCAATTATTACATGAGTAGCAAATTGGATGGATTTTTGCAGGACTTAAACCCCTTGCTCACCGGATATGGCCTCACGCATTTGGTGCCAGCGCATGGTTTTTCTGTTTCGAAATGAAGCCTTCATGGACCATGTACAAAGCACCAGAGTACCCAACATCGGGCTGGTCACCCAAAATTGATGTTTATGGGTTTGGTATACTTATGTGTGTGATCATAGGTCAACCAAATGTTCTAAAGTCTCCCAATCTAGCCATACCAGCAACTCACACATGTCGAGCAACTGTAGCTAGATCGGGCGACTTTAAAGCATTCGCCCGACCTATGAGCTCATACATTAGTATACCAAACCCATAAACATCAGTTTTGGGTGACCAGCTCGATGTTGGGTACTTTGCTGCTCTGTACACATGATAAGGTCCATCAAGGCTTCCTTTGGTAATGATGTGGTTGATCAATTTTCGGTGAAATATCAATTGAAGACGCCCCCACCCCCCTTTTTGTCTGTTCACTTTTTTTTTTAAGTCCATTACCATCTCATAACAAATACTAATATTATCTGTACGTAACTTCTTTTTTTTTTTTTTTACACTATAGTTTGCTAATGTTTGATAAGGTCCACCCCCCTTTGCTAATGTACACATTTGATAAGGTCCACCCCCATTTTTGTCTTTTCACTTCTTTTTTTAAGTCCATTACCATCTCATAACAAATACTAATATTATCTGTAAGTAACTTTTTTTTACTCTATAGTTTCCTAAATGTTTGAATTCTCAAGTTTAATTGTTCTTCATTTCCATCGTGTACTTGCTTATTTCTGGCTAGACTGATTTTCTGGACTTAAGTTTGCTCGTTAATGCAATTATAAAAACAATTTTCACTTATAAAATTATGAGAAACATCTCATGAACATAGTAAACTTCTCAGAAGTGTGTATAGATTGAATCTTTTAGTCTCTATTATGATTTTGTACATCTACACATATATATTTTATAAATTGTATCTTTTGATAATATTTTTAATTTTTACCAAAATTTCCACCGAAATTGATATTTTTTTCGAAATTTTCATAGAATTGACATACCAAAATTTCCATCGAAACCAAAATACATGTATTATGTTTCCAAGTCCAATTATTACATGAGCAACAAATTGGATGGAATTTTGTAGGACTTAAACCCACCGGATATGGCCTCACGCATTTGGTGCCAGCACATGGTTCTTCTGTTCCGAAAGGAAGCCTTCATGGACCATATTGCATGTACAAAGCACCAGAGTACCCAATATCGGGCTGGTCATCCAAAATTGATGTTTATGGGTTTGGTATACTAATGTATGTGATCATAGGTTAGCCAAATGCTTTAAAGTCTCCCAATCTAGCCATACCAGCGACTCCCACATATTGAGCAATTGTAGCTAGATCGGGCGACTTTAAAGCATTCGCCTGACCTACGAGCTCATACATTAGGATACCAAACCCATAAACATCAGTTTTGGGTGACCAGCCCGATGTTGGGTACTCTGCTGCTATGTACACGTGATATAGTCCATCAAGGCTTCCTTTGGTAATGGTGTGGTCGATCAATTCTCGGTGAATTATTAGTTGAAGACGCCCCCCACCCCCCTTTTTGTCTTTTCATTTTTTTTCTTAAGTCCATTACCATCTCATAACAAATACTACTATTATCTGTAAGTAACATTTTTTTTACTCTATAGTTTGCTAATGTTTGAATCATCATGTTTAATTGTTCTTCATTTCCATCGTGTACTTGCTTCTTTCTAGCTAGACTGATTTTCTGGACTTAAGTTTGTTCGTTAATGCAATTATAAAGACAATTTTCACTTATAAAATTATGAGTAAGACATCTCATGAACATAGTAAACTTCTCAGAAGTGTGTATAGATTGAATCTTTTAGTCTCTATTATGATTTTGTACATCTATATATATATTATAAATTGTATCGTTTAATAATAATTTTAATTTTTACCGAAATTTCCACCGAAATTGATAATTTTTTCGAAATTTCCATAGAATTGACATACCGAAATTTTCATCGAAATCAAAATACATGTATTATGTTTCCAAGTCCAATTATTACATGAGCAGAAAATTGGATGGATTTTTGCAAAACCCCTTGCTCACCAGATATGGCCTCCTGCATCTAGTGCCAACACACGGTTTTTCTGTTCCGAAAGGAAGCCTTCATGGACCATATTGCATGTACAAAGCACCAGAGTACCCAACATCGGACTGGTCACCCAAAATTGATGTTTATGGGTTTGGTATACTAATGTATGTGATCATAGGTCAGCCAAATCCTTTAAAGTCTTCCAATCTAGCCATACCAGCAACTCCCACATGTCGAGCAACTGTAGCTAGATCGGGCGACTTTAAAACATTCGTCCGACCTATGAGCTCATATATTAGTATACCAAACCCATAAACATCAGTTTTGGGGGTGACCTCTGTACACGTGATATGGTCCATCAAGGCTTCCTTTGGTAATGGTGTGGCCGATCCCGATTTACCTTTAGCCCATTTAAAGACTAAACTCCTAGCTGTGAAGACAAAGAGGTAACATATGATTATCTCATCTTTCTGCCTTGTAAGGTTGGGTTTTTGCCTTGTTTGTTTCTATGTACGTTTTGCTTACCCAAATTCACAGTTCCTCTTAAATTTTGAGAAGTCTGAAGTGGATAACTTCGTGGATTATCGCATTGACATGATGCAGTTCACCTTTGACAATGCTAAGAAGGTCATTCATCTTATCGGGAGGTGCTTGGATGAGAGTGGGTGAAGAACATGTAGCATAATATAATTCTTTATTACATGTTATTTGTAGTGAATTGGTTAAATGATGTTCAGTTTAATTGATTGGGAATAAATGCGGTCAGTGTTTTCTATTTGTAGCCATAGTCAACGGACCAAGCTAATTGCTCAACATATGGTGCAAAACTAACAAGAGAGCAGATGTCCGACAGCAAATCCAATTGGAAATTTGGAAGCATGGTGGAGAGATTGACCCCCACGACCATAATTAATTTGCCCTTCATTTTTTAAGGACAATCTAAACAGAATGGGATTGTCATTCCTTTTTCCAGGCCGGTAAGTCGGCGGGATTGAATAGAAACCATACATACTATATACAAGTTTGATTAAAATTAGAGACACTTGAAGCCATGCACATGAGGCCATGTGAAGCCTGGCAGTCATGAAGACAAAACTTTTATACGAAGTAACATGCATCCATCGGTATAATATAGTATACTGAAGTTGCAAGTAGGCTAATTGATACATGTTGTACGTTGTAATTGTTGTATACTGACTTCCTAGACAAATTACTCTGCTTTACCTAAGCAAATATCTCCCACTGGATCCCAATGGACAGCGTGGGATGGAGCTAACTCAGCATCCGGGCCATCAAGATCGCAGGCGCTAACCAAACATGGCGTAATCTCTCAAGTGAACGCATAAAGAAACATATGATGCGTTACAGGTTTGTCATCATGAACATCAACATCAACATTTTTGCGGCAAAAGCCAAATGGGTAGTATCACACCTTTCCCCATAGTTCGTCTTCTCCTGATCATCCACCCACCAAGAAGAGATGTGAGCAAGCATAGACACTTGCTCGGCACTGATGATCAGGCTTCTTTCACAGCTTTGCTGAGTACTGACAAAAGAAGAAGCATTAAGTAAGTTTTTCATGGATAATTTTTGCCTACTCTAGCTAGAGTAGCCAAGGGCTACTTTGATCTTGTTTTTCATTCTTTCGGTTGATGCGTATCGTGATCGGAATCGTTCATTTTATTGATTATACACAAAAGATCATCCCTGCAAAAATCTCTCAAATCTGAAACCATTTGGCTATCTAACTATGTGAAATATTTGGTCGGCTCAGTTGATGTCTAATTGTAACGTTCATATGTTTTTCAATGTTAGATGACCAAACGATCTCGGAGTTGAAAGATTTTTTGCATGGATGATCTTATGTGTGTAATCCGTAAAATTAACAGTTTCGATTATGATATGCTTCAATCAAGAGAGTGAAAAATAAGGTCAAAGTAGCCTTTGGCTACTTTAGCTAGAATAGCTAAAAATTGTCCGGTTTTCATTAGAAAAGGACTGACAGTTGTATAACTAATGAATTTATGATTACCCCCCCCTATATTTCAATGAGAACGTGACGCAAAAAACTGTTTAACTGTGATAAGAAGCTAAGAGTTGGATTTTTTTTTTTTATACATATATCCATGTATTTCCGGACATAAGTCCTACTAAACATAGGTATCAAGAAAAGAAAACAATCTTATAGGGCATGTATGCGAGAGGGTTAGTCACTTAACCTTGTACAAGCAGCATGAATGATTTCTTACCTTGGGTCTCTTTATGCCAAATGTTGAATCCGCTGCAATGACAAACGAATCCTTTGTTGCAGCTGCCACTCCGTTGGAATCCCACGAATGAAATGATCTATATCTGAAGTGTCCTGATAAATGAATATGGAGATTTTACTGCACTCAACCGACATGCAGTCGCTAGCTTGGCCATCAAGGTCTAGTTCAGCGGTAGACCGTTTGATCATCAAGATCCACAACTCCTGACTCTGCAAGTGTTTCTGGCTCTAACCATTTCTTTGGATGTTCTATCAACTATGCCGCCCATGTTAAAATTAAACCAATTGGACAGAAGTTCAAGATGACCAACCAGACCTTGCAGAGGAGGCTCAGATTCTTCGCATGTGCCAACTTCACTAAAATAGACCTGAGGCTGCTCTGCAGAAGTTCTTTTGGCATCCTCCGTAGATTGATAACTGTAAGCAAATGAAATTCTAGCTCTTCCCTTCTTTTTTTGTATTAAAAGATAGACCGGCGTTCCAATTGAAATTGAAGTATACTAAATTCTCTATTTCGAAATACTACTTTCTCTTGTATATTTTCTTATGAAACTATTACCATTAGCTAGTAGAAAGTGGACAATCATATGGGTAACGAAAAAGACTACCAGGATGCCCGTTGAAGCATAATGAGCACCTCATATGGGGTTTATTTAGTAGAAATTACCATTGAAATGCATCCCTTAATTGGTCATTTTTGGTAAAAAAGAAGAGGGGTATTCATTTTTGGTTATTTTTGCTTCTCGTAGTCGATGGCCACCAATTCTGTGAGAAAAAAAAATGATATATAGGTTCATGCAAAACTTATACAACCATTTGAATGTATGTCATAATCGAGGAATTTGCACCACATAGAGAGAAGGGGAGATGTAACGTTTGGACCACCAATAAATTAAGTTCATGCTAACTCAAGTATTCACTATGTTTGAGAGTATAGAATCTAAAATCAACAAAAGATGTGATTGTTTTCTTTAGCCAAAATAAATATTAATAAAAAAGAAAATAAAAAGACAAAGAACATTTAGGAGGACGGCGGGTTGGACATGAACCGAACAAGCAAAATGTCATATAGTAGACCGCGCAAAACGCAACTAGGCAGTCCCAAAGAAATGCCAATAAACAACATAACGAAAGAATGTGATTGCTTTTCATTCTTTCCTAGGATTGGGGAAACCATTGCTTTTCGCTGATTACAGTTAAGCCCCTAACTGATGAAAGTCCAACCAACCTATTCTTAGCCTTTTGCAACAATGTGTGAGGAGTTTCACCTCGGATCATAATATGAGGTTTCTGGGGATAATATTTAAGCGGCGCAAGCACCTCAGCATGGGCAAGCAATTCCTTTTCTGGTGCATCAAGTATGATACAGCAGATGAGAATCAATGTGTCAATCTCATGTGCGGAGTCCATAAGCCCGATTAAGTGCTTAGCACCTCCAGCACTTAATATTGCCTTGGAATGGTCCAGGTGAAAATAGTTCTCCGTACAGACAAATTTTTGGAGGGCAATGGTAGCAGCCCGGGTAAGGACCCTATATTCTCTGGAATTGAGCACTTGCACCAATGCGGCGATCGCTCTTGTCTCGGTTGCTCCAAATGTCATTGCCAAATTGCCAACAGCTTGGATGCATGACTCTAAGAGGTCCCAATTATCTGTCTTTTGATCAATGATCTTTATTATCAATTGATCAACAACGATTTTGTAAGTCGGAGACTTGGGGTTAAAAGCACATGTTCTGAACTCGGCATCTTTCTCTGCCTCTGCGGTGATCTCCTTTAAGGCCTTGGCACAGTGCAATCGAACATCTTCCGAACCCTTTTCGAGGAGCAATGCAAAACACAAAATGGCACTTGATTCCGCAAGGCTGCGACAAATGGACAGATTACCTTTGGCTAAATTCCCAAGAGCTCTGGTTGCCATTGCTTTCATTTCAACCTTGGTGGCCGCCGGGTCTTCTTCATCAGTGACATTTACATTAGCATTGTCATTAAGCACTCGAAGCGCTTCGAATGCAAGATGGTCGACGAGCAAGCGAACTATGCAGTGGTTTGCGAAAAGATCTTGGCATTCGGGATGTCCAGCTGCAATATTCGACACCGCTAAAGCCACCAGTGCTTGAACTTTCATGTGACCTTCTCTGAGTATTTTGGCAAACACTTCACAGGCATTCTTATCGACCCAGGTTGTTGCGCAGGCGCATCCTTTCACGGGAACTCCTCTCCGTCTCACAAACCCATTCTTTTTATGGTCCTCACACGCACAGCTTAACCGGGCACGTCCCAGAAATCCGATCGTCCTGGCGGCTATCTCCCGGGTCTCCATTGGGCCGTCTTGCATCAATCTCAACAATGGTTCCACTCCACCTTCCTCGGCGATCACCATCGCGTAAGAGTCACTGTCCCCGGCAAACCGACAGAGTGTAGCGGTAGCATCTGACAGAACTCCTTCGGAACCACACGGATCTCTAATAATAGCAATAAGCTCCCAAACCAACCCGAAAATGGGCATTATGTACATTTTCGCCATGATTGGATCCCTATAAATAAGTTGGGCATTAACTTGGGCATTATCTCCCACTTGCAGCAGGCACGTAACTTTGGCAATTGCATCCTCCAGCTGCTTTATACCGGAGGCGGGAATGATGTAGAAGAAACAATTGATGATCTTGGCGACTATGTTGGGCGTACAGCAGGTCGGCTCCAGGGGAGGCAGTAAGTCGTCGATGACCCGTTCGGTGCAATCGACGATCTGCCATACAGGCTCGCCGTAGCAGCAGAGTGGGTAGAGGTCGAGGGAGCTGCTGAGTCGGCCGAGTAGCTCCGACAGCTGTCGACTCTTGGATTTATACTCGTCGTTGTGGGGTATAACCACCGTGTCTAATGCCTCCGCCAATCGGATCGATTTTGCCAACACCGTGTTTACCCGCTCCATAATTTGGATGGAAATCAAAATCGACATTAATGCAGATTATAATTTGCAACAGCCGTAGAATTAGGAGAGAAGGGATCAATTCAAATGACGCCTGTTTCTGTCATTCCGAGTCGTTTCCGCCACCCGACCCGGGTGCTATTGTTTGTTGGACTTAGGCCTATTGTGCTCCAAGCAGGCTTTTCGGCTAGGTTTCACCAAAAAGGAAGCCCCACTATTCTAGAATAACCAAACTGTTTTCTTCTGCTCCAAACCGATTACACTTACAACGGTGAGTTGTTAAGTTAGTCTATCGGACACAAATGGGTGGAGAACATGTAACATAACATAATTCTTGGTTACATGTTAGGAGGGAAGGGATAATTTGGATGGAAATCGATCCAGTTCGGAATCAAAATCTGATGAAACCCATCGGGCCTTATGTTGCGATTGGCACAAGCCCAAACTCTTTCCATATGTTTATAACCATCAGTGGCCCAGCAGGGAATAAAAACCTAGTCTTCGTTGTATAAATTCACCTCTCAGTTATGAGAGCCGAGGATGAATGCACAACCAAACACTTTCTCTATTTTTCCTTTCGATTAATTATCTTTCTGTCACTTTTGGAAAAAAAAAAAAATTATCTTTCTGTCACAAAGTACTCATCAAAATCCGCATTAATGCAGAGTATAATTTGCAAGAGCCGTAGAATTAGGAGGGAAGGGATCAATTCAAATGGCGACTCTTTCTTCCGCGCCGTTTCCGCAATCCGACCCGGGTGTTATTGTTTGTTGGACTAAGCCCATTGTGCTCCAAGCAGGCTTTTCGGCTTGGTTTCACCAAAACGGAAGCCCCACTATTCTACAACAACACCCAAATGGTTTTCTTTTGCTCCAAGCAGGTTACGATAGTGAGTTGTTATGTTTGTATATCTGATAATTCTCGGTTACATGTTATTTGTAGGCACTTTCTACGGTCCGCCAGGTGGACTGGTCCTCTCACTTAATTTTTTGTTAAAAAACATCATGTGCCTTGCACATGCTTTTCCAAATTACTCTTTAAAAAGACTTGGCCGACTGGTTTGCGAGGCGGACTGTAGAATTTTCCGTTATTTTGTAGGTTAAATGATGTCCAATTGAATTGATTGGGAATAAATGCGGTCAGTGTTTTCGATTTGTAGCCATAGTCAACGGACCAAGCTACTTGCTCAACATATGGTGCAAAACTAACAAGAGAGCAGATGTCCGACAGCAAATCCAATTGGAAATTTGGAAGCATGGTGGAGAGATTGACCCCCACGACCATAGTTAATTTGTCCTTCATTTTTTAAGGACAATCTAAACAGAATGGGATTTTCCTTCCTTTTTCCAGGCCGGGAAGTCGGCGGGATTGAATAGAAACCATAAATACTATATACAAGTTTGATTAAAATTAGAGACACTTGAAGCCATGCACATGAGGCCATGTGAAGCCTGGCAGTCATGAAGACAAAACTTTTATACGAAGTAACATGCATCCATCGGTATAATATATACTCTATCTTCACCCCAACTACTTAAAACAAATTAATTCCCGAAGAGATGTTCTCTTGTCAAATATGAATCATTTGTGGGTTTCGGTTACTTATTGAACACTATTCAGTACTTAGAATTGCACATTCATCATAATACATAATATGACAACTCTATTCACACACTATATATATTTAGAGACGTACTTTATGAAAAACTTCCATTATATATACATTTCTCAACTATTCAAAAATTACGCATAGATTCTTATATAAATATATGAATGTGTTATTTGAACATGTGTACTTGGTCCAAATTCATAATGTGACTAGCTATAAGTTTAGGAAGAAAACATTACTGAAATCAAATTAAACAAATTAATGAATTGAGTTGGCGTGCCATATGCATTTAGATTCTCATATAAATATCCTACTCCGCCTCTCTTCAACGACCAGACCCTGAATTAAGAATTTCACAAACAGAAAAACAGAAGCTCTCCAAGAAAAATGAAAACCCATCTATGCATTCCGACGAGGATCAGAAGCAACAATGTCAACGCGTGCACAAACAAGACCAAACGGCTGGTGTCTCCGATGACTCTTCTCGACCGATTTCGCGAGGCGGTTTTTCGCCTGATCATGTTGTCCGCCGTTGCATCCAATAAGGCCAGAAGCCACGGCGGTGGCCGGCCCAGCACGGATACTCAGCAGTATTATTTCCCCCATGACGATCCCCACCACAGCGAGGCCGTCAAGGATTGCATTGAATTTATCAAGAAGACGGCCTCGCCGGAGGACGGCATCAACCGCGGATCTTCCGCTAGTGATAGTAGCTCGGTCGATGTGCTAGTTATATGACACAATTACCAATGTGTTAGTATTTGATTTTAAATTATTGTGTGAGTATATCGATATTGTGTTAATATTTATTTCAATACCGTTTTATTTCCTTTAGAATTTGTAGAGAGTGTGATTAGTTTGTTGGAATTGATAGGAGTGAACTGTAAATTGATATGCATTGAGAGGGAATTTGAGATTCATATATAAAACTCACTTTTCCATTTTAGCTTTCTCCTTCGTTTTTTTTGGTTATCAAATGTTTGGTCTTGTTGATGTCGAAAATTGGCTTTCAACGGTCAACTGTCAAGATGTGATGGGGAGCGGACGTGGAAGCAGGGGGCCTCCACGTGTGAGGCTACTTTCTAGTGAAGAGTTCAGTAGGAGCTTCGAAGATGGGCTTCAGTAGTAGGTCTTGGCTGCAAGGGCAGGAGACTCGGAGATGGGCTCCTCGGTGTACCTGCAAGGGAAGAAGGAGATAAGTACCGAAGGCACCGGTGTGGTACCGGCCTAGAACCCTCCGATGCTTAAGTTAGCAGTAGTGACGAGTGTGGGTGTATCTAGACTATTGTATGGTGTATTATTCCAAGTTAAGGAAGTTACCCTGTACCAAGGAGAGAGGTCTCCTTTTATAGAGGTGGTGAGAGTGTCTCTTGCTTCTCTTGTCCGATGTGGGATAATGAGCACTTGTAGAGTGTTTTCTTGTGACTTTGGGCCTTCGTGTAGGGCCCACCACTTATCGTATTAAGCGGGTTAGCGACTCTATGCGGAGACCGCCATGAGGTGGTTCTACGAGGTGTATTTGATCCGTCGCGTGACGTTTCATGTGGGGGCCACGAACCTCGTAAAGTGTGTCGTCGGGACTTGCGGGATTATCCATATGTCATGTGGGGCTTGGTTGTACATGCCATGTGTCATGGTGGGGCATGGTATAAACAGGTCTCTTGTAGTTGGGAAAGTCTTCAGTTTACAAGTGTGCATCTTGTAAAGTTGAAACCCAATTGAACCAGCAACCAGTAGACATCTTACAAGTTTTGAAAAAACGAATTTAGGCTTTAACTAAGTTGAGTAGAGCAAGTTTACTTCTTCTTTTACATCTGAATTCCGATCCCTCTGCTTGTGACTATTGTTTGTGTCATCACTCTTTGACATGAAACTCCTAACTATCATAGTCACTAATGACAAAACCGTATACAAAAACACTTCCGAACAAGAGATGAATATCTTGTAATTACGAAAAAATCACATCTAGAATAATTGGCATGGTGGAACTACCAGTTCCCCAAAAAGTAACATGGTGGGCCAAATTTTATCCCGTCAAACAGACTAAATGAACTTAGGGCAAATTACAATTTCGTACCCTGTGGTTTGGGTCAAGTTTCAAAATGATATCCATGTTTTTTTTTTTTTTTGCATTTTCGTACCCTATACTTTCAAAGAGTTGCAAATATGTTCCATCGTCAAAAAAATAGTTAATGTGGCTGTTAACTGCTGATGTGGCGTATGTGGGGTCCACCAAATTAACTGTACAATATCTTTCTTCTTCTTTTTTATGCCAAGCACGGTATCTTTCTTCATAACCAAGCGCACGCTCACACAGAGTTTTCCCAAAACGGAAAACCCGTGCAAGCTGTTGGAGCCCCAACGCCATTTTCGCTCTTCCTGCCATGGGTCACGCCGTCGATCATCTGCAGCAGCTCCTCTCGACATCGTGAACCCAAACCCACCAACGCTAGCCGTGGATTCGCCGTCGAACACGTGCCCAAACCCAAAACTGCCGGCAGCTCGCCCGCGACCACCAATTGAGGAAACCGACCCCAAAAACATGATCCTCTTGTCCTCACGATCTCAGAGCACCAAGAATCAGCCTCGGAGACGCACCAGAACTCCGGCAACAAGCTCGACGAAATTCGCAAGCTTTCCGACGTGATTCTGGCCAGCACAGTGTGAGGAGAGTCTCGAAAACCCAATATTTGGATCCCTGGTGTTCCGTAGATAGACTTACACATAAAGTTTGTTGAAATTGGTCGAGAATTGAGCGAAATTGAATTTTGGGGATTCCTGCCGAAATTGAGTGAGGTTTGAGATCATCGGCGCTGCCATTGTTGTTGCTGCTGCTAGAGCTTTTGCTGCTTGCGGCGGATGGAAATGAATGGATGGAGATGAATGGAGATGAACTCCGGCCGTCGGATTATGAAGAAGGCGTTGCCAGCCAATGGAAAAATCGCAAAGGATGCGAAAGATACTGTACAGTTAATTTGGTGGACCCCACATACACCACATCAGCAGTTAACAGCCACATTAACGATTTTTTTTTTATGGTGGAACACATTTGCAACTCTTTGAAAGTATAGAGTACGAAAATGCAAAAAAAAAATATGAGTGTTATTTTGAAACTTGACCCAAACCACATGGTACGAAATTGTAATTTACCCATGAACTTAACTCGTAAGTGAAAAATAAGAAAGAAGGATGGAACTATTAACTTCTAAAAAATTGACATGGTGTGCCAAATTTTAGCTAGTCAATTGGACTAGATAAACCGAAGCCCAACTCAAGACCCAATGGGCTGGCCTTGGGCTCACCCAATTCCAAACTTGGCGGGTTTAAATAAACGGAAAACAACCAGCCTGCGACGGCTTGCTCTACAATTTCAGGCGGTTGAAGACGCAGGCGACGGAGGGCTTCACGGAAACCTCCAATCTCCCGGAATGAGATAATCCCCACAACCAATTTAACCAATTCCAAATGGCCGGTAAGAAAAAGTTTACTTTTTGAGCTTAATTTCGCCTTTTCAATTTAGCAAGGATCTCAGAATTTGTCGATTAATGAATTTGGTTTTTGAAAGGCGGAGCAGAACGAGAAGACAAAGTCTCGTTGGAGCTCACAGAAGAAATTATTCAGAGCATGGAAGTTGGGTTAGCTTTTAGAGACTACGTAATCACTTTTCCTTCTCTGTTTTTTACTTTCACCATCAATTTTTCTTTTGTGGGTTTTCGAATTTGATTAACTGTTTCTGTTTTTGTTTTTGGTGTGTGTAAAAAGAATGGTAGGATTAGTTCATTGGACTTCCACAAGGCGTCTAGTTACGTAGTGACTGCTAGTGATGACGAGTCGATTCGGCTGTATGATGTCTCCAGTGCAACGTGCTTGAAGACCATCAACAGCAAAAAGTATGGGGTTGATTTGGTGTGCTTCACTTCTCATCCTACCACCGTTATATACTCGTCGAAAAATGGCTGGGATGGTAATGCTATCACTTTACTACTTTACTTTGATTGCTACATTTGATAGATGTTATGGTCAATTTTGATTCTGTGTGGTCTGCTTGGAATCGGTTGTTTATGGTATGACTGAATGATTGATTCAGAATCCTTGAGGCTTCTTTCGTTGAACGACAACAAGTACTTGCGCTATTTCAAAGGGCACCATGACAGGTTTGGCTTCTGTAATGATTGCCATGTTTTTCACCCAAGTGGTTGCTTTACGGAGTATATGTGTGTGTGTAATTGGAGGAATGGTTTTCTGTATTGGTTATAGGGTGGTCTCACTTAGCTTGTGTTCTCGCAAAGACTGCTTCATCTCCGGATCTTTGGATAGAACCGTTTTGCTTTGGGATCAACGAGCGGAGAAGTGCCAGGTAAGGGACTTGGGTTCTTTGGTGCAGTTTCTTATCTTGAACTTATTTATTCCAATGATTTATAATCTGTGTTCGTATTCCAGGGCCTTTTACGTGTGCAAGGAAGGCCTGCCACTGCTTATGATGACCAAGGGCTAGTTTTTGCAGTTGCCTTTGGTGGATACATAAGAATGTTTGATGCCCGAATGTATGAGAAGGTCAGTTCTATATATTTCAGTAAGTGGAAAACTGGGAAGTATGCAGCTTGGTGACTGTTATATCTTCATATGAAAATCTACGCCATGGCTGATTTGGTTGTCTTTATTTTGTCAGGGTCCCTTCGATATATTTTCTGTTGGGGGAGATATGTCAGATGCAAATGTTATAAAGTACAGTAACGATGGGAGACTTATGCTTTTAACAACCAGTGGTGGACATATTCATGTCCTGGATTCGTTCCGTGGAACACTTGTAAGTGATCTCCTTCACAACTCACTTTTCAGGTGAATGTTCTTGCGTTGAATTAACTCAGGTTATCTTAAAAGGATAGCCTTTACTTGGTATAGTCTATCTAATATGGTTTCCCTTACAATTTTGTTTAGTTGTCCACGTATAATGTAAAGCCAGTTTCCGGAAATTCAACATTAGAGGCTTCTTTCAGCCCAGAGGGAAAGTTTGTCATCTCAGGTACGCATGTCTCCTCTTACATTTTTTTTTTCTTGGTGGTGTACAAATCTGCTGATTCATTGTTCTGAGCAAGTATGAAGTTCCCAAATCATGGTCACATAAGATTTCTTTCTCACGTCATGTGAATAAGCTTTAAAACATCATAGTGTTACTGTTAATGACATCCATTGCTGTAGGCATAGTTTCTTTAAGTATGTTGGTTTCAATTTCATGCATATCTTATTCAATAGACTTCCCAGACAATAGAATGCTTTCTGTAGCATTCCCCTTAGCCCTTTCCATGTCAAGATATAACTTGCATGATCACAGGACTGGCAGACACATGACTATTTGGTTTCTAAACTTTGACAGGTTCAGGTGATGGTAGCGTCTTTGCTTGGAGTGTTCGCAGTGGGAAAGAAGTATGATAAATTACTCTCTTCATTCATTTTTTATTTCTTTATTCCCGCTCTCATAAACATTGTCTGTGTGCATTTCGTGCTTCTAAATCGTGCAATTAACATTTCTCACCTAACCAGGTGACAAGTTGGATGAGCACTGAAAATGCTCCTCCTGTTATCAAATGGGCGCCAGGAAACCTCATGTTTGCAACTGGATCTTCTGAACTATCATTTTGGATTCCAGACTTGTCGAAATTGGGTGCTTACGTTGGAAGAAAGTAGAAATTTCCGGTCATCTCCCACCTAATTTCTGGCGCATATCCGTGCAAAGATACCATGTAACTGGCCCTTTGTTACTGCCAGAGAGCTCTATCAGAGCTGTTGTTCTGTTTTACCCTTGCCTCTGGGACCCCATTGAATAGAGGAGGACAATTGTAGTACTCTTAACTTTATGAGTCATTCTTTCTAAATCCAAAATAGATTTTTATGAAAGGATTTTATAGATGCTCTGTGAGGGCCAGCTCGTATAACCTGCCCTTTGTAAAGATATTGTCAGGCATCTAACGTGTAAATTTTTTGGAGAATTATCATCTCCGGAGTGTAATTTTAAGATAGCATGAGTTTTCTACTGTAAAAACTGGACTATATATCACCTCCAATTTTAAGATGGTTGTTCCTTTTCGTTTAACTACCATATGGAACCATGCCCACTTAAGATAATATGTAAATGTGTCATAAAGATCCATGAGGACTGGCCTCCGTCCTCTTATGCATGAGCAACTGACAATCGTTTTACCAGTGTAGATGGTCATCAAGAGTTACCTATGAATTAAGTGACTCAACTGACAATCGTTTTACCGGTGTAGATAGTCATCAAGAGTTTACCTATGAATAAGTGACTCGCCTTTGTTGGATGTGGATTGTACACCCGTTAACAGTAAGAAAAAAGAAACTCGAGATGGATTCAAACCTCATTGGAAATCCATGATGACCAATAGGTAAAAATCTTCAACCACACCACTTATTCTGATCAAAATAACAGGCAAACCAAATTGGACCACATGACTTTGAAACACTTTACATCAGCTAAATAGGCTGAAAAAAGCATGATGCAATGTCATGCCTCATTTTGCTTGTAAAGGACATTACGTACTTGAAGTCCAAAAAAGCTCCAAAGATCTTGTTCGATTCACAACTAAATCTCCAATTTCATCTTTCAAGAAGGAACAAGAAGCATTGTCTCTAGTCCACCTAATTGAGACCACACTCTTTTGTTATTTTCTTCCTCCTTTTTCTCTGTCTTAAGACGTTGGTATGTGCTCGAAACGGCGGTAGGGGTTAGTCCTAAGGCATAGAGTTTAAAGTTTTGTCAAACCAGATGGAGGAATGCATATCGAGCCAGAATCTTGTTGATGGGGACCTCAAGAGAGGTGCTCTACCGGACGCAAGAAAAATGGACACAATCTTGTTGATAAGAGTGAATATTATATTTCAGTTGGTGAATGTCTTTGTACGATCACATGATTCACATGTCACGTTAATTTGTTTGTATTGTGCCCGCATTTTATCTACGCTTGTCTATCTCATTTCATGCACCATTATTTGATACAGCCAGATTAGACCGCTAGTTTTTTTTTTTTTTTTGTGTGGGCTGGTTAGATACTATACATACTATGCATTTTATACGTTTAATGTGTAATGCAATGAGCACTCAATAACTTATTATTCCAATTATTGACAGTTTATTATAAGAAAATAAACATCATCTGTATTTACATATTGAGATAAATAATTAATAATTTTAATATTACTGATAGATATTACTATAACGATTTAAAACTCCAATAACACTCTTGACCTACACTAATTAACTAAAAAGTTTACTCTTTTCCACCCAAACTGAAGAGTTTAAATCTAGATTTCAAATTTAGAGATAAGTATTCTTAACAATAAGTTACAAATCATTTGACCCCATAGCATGTCTTCCTACTCCATAGAGTATACAACATTTTCTTCATATAGACACAAAAAGGAAGAATATTTTGGTATTTTCGAAGCGGGTTCAAACTTCAAAATTTATCCTCCTCCCACTAGCTCCTCCAATCTTCACTTTATAAAAAAAAAACGGCTGCATTCACATTCCACAAAGCTTCATCATTTTCTTGCCCTAACACCATCTTTCTGCACTTCTTTTTTTAGCTGTGGCAAAAAAAAACAAAAAATAAGACCTCCTTGACAACTCCTAGCCTAACGTAAACTACTGTAGTTGCCCCTCCAGTTCGAGGGCCCCACCTGAAATCTCTGTCGAGAGACGACGTCACCGTGGCCAAAATCTTCATTCATATATTCACAATCTTGATATCTTCGGATCCACTGCAGTTTTCATAATATGATAAATTAAGTGCTTGAAAATGACCACAAGGCCATTAATTCGATGAAGGTGACTGCAAACCATATGGACCGTCTGATCGCACGTCTCCTTGATCTCATGATGAAGATTGAGGACTGTCACCCTGGCCTAACTAGCTAGCTAGCTAAAAGCTCTATTAAGAATCATGGGATTATCATTGATTATTATCATTAGTAGTGAATCAGTGCAAAATCCTAATTAATAGGAACTAATCATATGGAATATTCTCGGGAATGGAACAACTAAAAGTTAAAAGCAAGAGTAATCAGCTGATTTAGTTCTTTGCAAGACACACGTGTCCAAGACCCAAGAAGCTTGAAACTCAAGTAGAAATTAATTTATAATCAACGAGAGCCTTTATAAGAAGAACAGTACTTTCGTGGACCGGGATATTATTAAGATAGTGCTTCAAGTTAATTAGGCAATTCTTACATAAGAAAGTTAAAGCGACGGATAATATGTGACCTCCGCAAGCAAGATTTTCACCCAATTAAACATAACTAAAATTTAATATCCATTCTCATGATCCATGCAAATACTTACAAGCTGATTAATTGATTGATAGTCCCTAGATTGATTATATCAGACCATTGTTAACATTATTAAATATTATAAATTAGCCTGATTTATACCACAATTAGCCATGGAGATTAACTAGTCTAATATGATCTGAAGTAACCAGGGGTCATGTGGCCGTACGAGTTGAGGCTGAGCTCAAGCGAAGCCCGACCATTGCTGACGCCGTCATCGGAGCAGTACCATCCTGAGTAGTAACCGTCGGAGGAGGACTTGATGCCCCCAAAGCCGCCGTGGATGTCCTCGGCATGCACCGGGAAGAGCGGCAGAGTTTCAATCTCCGGCGAATTCTCCGCGGCCGCTTGAACATAACTATTCTCTTGGTACAGATGATCTTCCTCCATGTTGATGTTCTCTTGATCATCAAACACCATTTTCGAATTCGATCTCTTGTCAAAGGTCGTGTACGGCGAGGTGTACGGATCAGCCCATGATCCATAGTTACTGTGTCCGAAATTACTAGACCCACCACCACCACTGGTGCCTCCTGTTAAAAATACAAGGAAACAATTAATTGGAGTGAAAATTGTTTGATCGGAATTAACTATAGTAAAAGTGAAATTAATTACCAGCGGAGGCAGTAACGGGGTAAAACTTGTTGTGGCTAATGTGGTCATAAGCAGAAACATTGGCAGTAGAATTATTAGTGTTGTGGACATTAATGCCGAACCCTGATCGTTGCTGTTGTTGCATGATGTGGGGGGGACCGACGACCGGGACATCGGAAGTGGTGAAGCGCTTCTTCTGGCGCTCGCGGGCTTTGTGGTTTTGGAACCAGTAAAAGACGTTCTTGCCTTCGATCTTGCCGTACTGGCGGAGGCGGGCGGAGATTCGCTGGATCTGCTCCGCGCTCGGAGACCTCACTCCGTTGTTGTAGTAAAGGTCCTTGAGGATTCGTATCTGGTCCGTGGTGGGGGTCCACCTCGTGCTGCTCTGTCTGCTGCACATGTAGCCGCCGCCGGTGCCTGCTTTGTTGCCGGCGTCTTCCGGTGGGTTTTGGGTTTGTTGGTATTGAGGTTCCATAGAGGAAATTGTGAGGAGAGACTGAAGGATGGAGGGAATTGTGAAATGTCTGGAATTGAAGATGTTGGGATTTGGGATCAAAATGGAGGGTTTTATAAAAGGAGGGAGCACATGGGGAGGAGATCAGAGAAGTATCTGAGGGAGAAAGACTGAAGTTGACAGAGGTGGAAGATGGTTCATAAAAAAGGAGAGAAGGGACAACAGAGGGGTTTAGAAAGGGAAGGGTAAAATTGGAAATTGGAATTACTTGATTCAAAAGGCATGACAGATGTATGTGAGTACAATAGGGGAAATCCAAAAAATTAAACAATAATTAACCCAATGAATTTGTGTTTTATTCGCTTCACAAGAAATGAGTTTGATTGTCTCTGAGATCAAATTATGTATGTTTTCAGATCATGTTGGTAAGTTGCTACTCTAGTCTACCACTAATTTATGCTAAATGAATGAGTTCAATGAGTTTTATTATGTATTATTATATCATACTTTGTCATCACTAGAAAGAATTTTACTGTAAAAATGTGGGGCAGGAATTAAAGTGATAATGAATTGAAAGAAAGAAGGGAGAAAGCAGAGGGACGTCTAGGGACGTCCAAAGCAGAGAGGGTGAATGAATGAATGAACTTGTCCTTTTTGTTTAACTTTTTTTTATTATTATTTACCAAAAATATCATTGTACTTTAGCTAGGGCTGGGGGAGGGTATAATTGTCAATTGGAGATGATGGAAGTACTTTCGCTTTACATAGGTTCTCGAACTGTACTGGAAGATTTTCGGGCATTAGGGTTTCTATTTTTCGGTTCTGTTGTCCCTGTTTTGAGGTTTCCTATGCAGTAAAATAATCCGGGCTGAGTTTGGAAGGTAAATCTAGATGAGCTAGAAGATCAACTTTGGCAGAAACTTCTGGCCAATTGCAACATGGTAATAATCAATGCAAGCTCTCCTACCCAATCAAATGATCTGATTCTTGAAAGAAATGTTGATAATGTTACCGTCAGTAATATTTATTGATTGCCACATATTTCATGTAAACTATTGGGAAAGGTAACATACTAACATATACGTGGCTAAATTATTAGAGAAAATTCAACTTTTAGTAGCTTATCATGATAAATTCTTATTCGTAACTCCACTTCGGATAAGTTTTCCATTTACAAGAAAAACATAACTATCTTCCAACATAAATACTAACAAAGGTCACTAATGGACATTATTCGTATCTATTGGAGAGACAAAATTCATATAAGTTGTCTGATCTGATTCATACATTAGTAGTTTCTTATAGATCCATTAGCAAATCACTACTTGAACAAATGATCACAAGAAACAAGAAGAATTTGTCTATTAGTTGAGTAAAGTATAGGATTCTGTTAGGTGGGGAATGTTTTGGGGCATTGCAATTCTTAAACGCGCGTCTTAACAGTGAGAGAATCAAAGAGTGACGACGAACAAGCACAAAAGTAGACGCGAGGTGAAGTGAAGTGACGTGTGAGTATAGTTGTAGAGATAGAGCAAACATCAAGGAGTAAAGTGCAAAAAATAAGACTCAGAGAGAATACTAGTGTCATGATGTCTGCAGTCCTTTGGTTCTACGGAGCGCACGCGCCCCAAAATAAATGCCAAAAAAAGGATTAAATAATATAGGAGATCCCAATAGAATCATAGGGCTGGGAGAGAATGAGATCACTGAGAGATGGATGGTCGTCACGGTTTCTCTCTTTCTGGAGGGTTTAGATGCAATGTACGTAGTTTCGGATGTATGGAATCATCATCACATTAAAAAAAGCCTCATCATTCTTTGCCACTGCCGTTTTGTTTGTACCATCCAATCTTCCATCATCCCTTGCTCCCTTCTCATCTCATTCCTTTCTGTCTTACACACAATCTACACGCCATCTGTAACGCCACCCTATATGGATATGGTATGGTCCCTAAACATATAAACCTCCCAATTCGGTTCTAAGGTGCAATTAGAAAATTAATACCCTCTTTAATCATGTATTGTACTCTTTGAAAATTGAAAGTGTAATCTATCATGTCAATGTGAATTCTGTATCTATGTCAGTTATATAAGCAATCCATCAACGTGTGATCATTGTTGTAAGGGTGTGTTTGGTAAGGGTTGAAGTTTAAAAAATAATAATAATTTTTTCCAAACCAAATAGGGAAAAAAATGTTTAGTAACTCACTCCTGGCTGATTTTTTAGAAGTGGGGTTTTTCAAAAAATTATTAAAAATAAGGGAAACCAAGAAATCCAATTTTGAAGCTTCTTTCCAACAATTTTCTTCTACTTTTTATATTAAAGTATTTTCACAAAAATTGATTTACCAAATAATTCACTGTTTTATTCTCGAATCAGCTTTAAAAATAACTTTATTTCTATCAAATTAGGCCTATACATAAGAACTACACCAGCCAATCTGTTACAGAATCTTACAAGATTGTGTATAAGCTTGCTAAGTATAGAACTTGTTTTGATATATTTTATGGTCCTTAAGCGCACAAACGTCCCCATTGGGTTCTCATGTGGAATCATTAGTGCCCTTATTTTCTTCGTTGATCATGCAATACATGATATTTGAAAAGAAAGGATTAATCTATCATGTCAATATCACTTTTTATGTCTACATCCGTCCTGTATAGGTTACTGGGTAATCTAGCGAAAGGATTAATCTAGCAAAGTGATGAGTGTTATAGATATATAAATGTTAAACCATCCTGTTATGCCTAGGCTTTTATCCTGTTGCGTGAGCATAAGAGATTATGTATGAGCTAGCATGGTAGAACTTGTTTCAATGGTCAATAAACCGGCCCATAAACTCCCGGCCAATTGGATTTTTATGGAATTAACGCCCTAAGTATTAAGTACATTTTTGTGTCTACATATTCATGTGATTCATAATCTGAAGACAAAATGAGTGTTTCAAGCACAAGGAGTCGTAAGAGGTAAAATTTTTCCATTGTGTGAGCTTAAGTAAGCTAGCAGGGTAGATTTTGTTCTGATGGTCAGTAAACTGGCCATAATCCCCCGGCCAACTGGGTTTCTTTGGAATTAACGTCCTAAATGTTAAGTGCATCTTTGCGTCTACATATTTATGTGATTTGTAATCTCATGACAAAATGAGTGTTGTAAGCCCAATAAGTTGTTAGAGGTGAAATTTTCTGCATGATGTAAGCTTTGTAGATCTCTCTCTCTTTAATTCATGCTTAAGTTATTGGGCAAATGATGTCAGTTGAAAACATTCAATTCTCTCTCTCCTTGAATTCAACAGGCCAGTCTTTGCTCTCTCATTCCTTTTTTCTACAATTCTGACTGTTGTACATCTCTTTCCCGTCTGTCTTTCTCTCAACTCAACTTTTTCAGATTGCGAAATATGTTTGATTGGGACACTACTTTCATCATGAGATTTCATCTCCTCACCATGCATTTACTATTTTACATATGCCCTCTCATGGGGCTTTGGGCCAAAATAATTATAGCCGATTAGCCAAAACCCTAGCAGATGTCATGTGGATTTTTGTTCCTTTCTGTTTTGATCAACTTTTTAAGACATTGATTTGCCAGTGGAGCTGTAATGTGTCCCTCAGTTATCCAAAATCCTGAGGTGCTTACCTCATAATTGAGTGACCTTAGGGGGGACTGCCCTCTCCTTTTCTTTCGGGTAATCATCCTTTGGCTCTTATTTTCTTCCCATATCTCTCTCAAGATCTCTACATTCTTCTCTCTAGCGACATAGACTGCTACAAGCCTAACTAGTCTCCAGAATTTAATTTCTTTTTGGAATCTTTTTGAAGTAAGTCCAAGACACAGGCTTGAAACTACGTCTAGAGCAAACCCTACCCACAAGTTTCATTTTCTCACTTTAAACTTCTTTGTTTTTTAATTCATGTAGGGCGTGTTTACTTGTTTGAACGAATAACTAATGAATAAAAGAACACAAATATGAAACTACTAAATCAATCTAATTCCCAAATTTCAAGTACAGGAATTAAAACTTTCAAGAACGAATAAATTGAAATTAAAACATCCATTTTTATGTCATATATGTTTGTGAAGGTAAACTAGTGGAGACAGTAGACATATGTTAATAAACGTAGTGGAAGAACTCAATATATATGGTTTTTTCATATTATGTTAGTAAACGCAATTGAGGTAAACACTATGTATCTCTCATTTCTAGTAAGCATATACACAAGTGCTGTGTTTCAAGTAAATAAATACACATGTGAAATTTAAAAAGAAAATAAAAGAAAAGATGTATATGCATTTCATTTTTTTAATATGTTGAATGCAAGAAAATTTGCCGAGAATAGTAGGATTTCTACATGTCATGCGTATATGTGCTGTTGGCTGGCAGCTAGCTAGGCTGCTACTGTTAGCCTTCTGAAGTTTGATGCATGGCAGAATCGCAGTTTTCATGTGGTTTAATTAATATGCTTTTGTTTCTGCAGAACTATAGGTTCATCCATAGAGTGGACCCCTTTCAAAATGTATAATTGACGCAGGTTTGGCCCTTTGGGGGTTTCAGGTTTAAGGTGCAAAATGAGCATTTGTGGCGTTATTGGACCACCCCAACAGCCACTGTTATCTTCAATATTCTTGGGAAAAATCTCAATATGTTTTACATTTTTCGGTCGTGTTTTTGTTTTGGCGTGTGAAGTTATGTGAGGTTTGACTAAATGATCTGAGGACCACAAAACTATGTCTCAAAGTTTGTAGCTTTGGAGTCCGGTTGTGGTTGAGGAAAATCAAGGGTAGATAAAATTCATGCCATAAATGCGTACAAGAATTGTACCTTGCTCCAGAAACAACAGTTTCAGATTTTAACTACGCTTTTCGAAGAGATCATACGACCTGCTAACTTTGAACATGAACTGTTTGTTTGTTATATTTTTCAGTAGTACTCCACTAGCTATGGCAGCCCATGGCTAGATCCAGTTACGAAAGCTCAAGGCCCGGACCCTTACTGCCATCTCAGGTGGTATATCGCAGAAAGAGAGCAAGCTAGAGCGGAGGTGTAATCTTTGTTACTGTATAATCAGAACCCAAATTCAGAAACGAATATGGCCATTCGAAACAAAGAACAGAGGGAATACAAAAACGACTGATTTCTCCAATCATAAAACGAAGAATACACATCCATTCAATCGCACAATCAATCACTGGAACACATAAGCAGCAAGATGCTACAAGCATACCAACTCCAAAGTTGGTTGATCCAATATACAGTACAACTCAACCAAACTTCAAAACTTACGAACCCGGTACTGCTAGTTGGTTGATCCAATATATAGTAAAACTCAACCAAACTTCAAAACTTACAAACCCGGTACTGCTACCCTAGTTATGCAAACAATTGCTTATAAGTCGCAGATAAAGAATCCAAATAAAATTGAAGAGGTGGCCTTCCCAGCAAGATTTGGTTATGTCCACCGCCTTTGCTGCCTCCTCTGAACTTCCACTATTCTCTCGTGAATGAATAAACCAAAGCACAGTTACTGTAACCCTATATAGACGTAGAAAAACACATATAAAATCAGATCAGGTTTCTACAGCTCTTTCAGAAATTATGTAAGAACCTTGACAACAAACTCATCTGAAGACATGCATGTCAACAACCAATATTCCGCCCTCCATTATGCACCCATCATTATCTATAGCTCCCTGGATTCATTCTGACCCTTCCTCGGTTAGACCTATTTTCATATCCACGTCCACTCCAAGCTGAGTTGCGAGGCTCTGAGGGGACATCATTTCTGTCTGCTGATCCCCTCATTTCTGAGTTCCCTAATCTACTCCAAATTGAGTTGCGAGGCTCTGAGTAGACATCATTTCTGTCTGCTGATCCCCTCATTTCTGAGTTCCCTAATCTACTCCAAATTGAGTTGCGAGGCTCTGAGTAGACATCATTTCTGTCTGCAGATCCCCTCATTTCAGAGTTACCTACTCTTCCAGTCGACTGCCTCCGTGGTCGATGTTCGCTTCTAGGAGTGTTTAATCTGGTTGTCCTGTCCTCTTCAAAGGACAAGGGTTGAATGTCCATCAAATCAGGTTCAGGAACATAACCATTTGGCCGTTTGGATTCATCCATCCTTCTAAATGTGATAGATATCCTACCAAGCAGAAGAAAAGATCAGGTAAATAGCCTGAGCATAAATCATTAGTACAAGTAATCACAGAGAGACAAGAACTACAGTACACAGTTTTAACTCTTACCGTTTCATAGGCACAGCAGGCACACAATGTTTAGCTACATCAGCCCCATTTCCACTTAAAACCAGAACAGATCTGCATGGGAAAAGGCCGACCCCCATTAAGATTTTGAATTCATGAGAAAGGTTGTGCAAATAGCAAACCTTACAATTAAATGTACTGGCAAGCATTATGGGCCAAGCAAGGGGAGAGATCACAGGCAGAAATTGGGATGGAAATGCTTACCCAACCGGCAAGGGGATTGCAAATGAACCTTCAAACTCTCCAGGACCGATAACCTTTAAGTTTAAGCCGAAAACTATATCGCACTCACTAAGAAATGACACAGTACAGAAAGGTCGAAGAAAATCATGGTTGTCAATATGCGGAGGTATACAGTCCCCTTCGTCATATATATTGACGATGCAACTATCAGGTATACATGTTGGAGGAAGCACATGCCACTTTACCAGCCTCCTAATGATCACCTTAAAAAGAGGAGGTATAGGATCTACAAGATCTTCCCGGAGGATACCAGGTGGATTTCCATACTTATCCTGGAACCAGAAGACCAGATCAGATACAATATTTTAAATCAGTAGCACTTTATAGTTCAATTGCGCATATTTTAATAGTTCTACTGAAGCCTCCTATCAGAATGTTGTTAGCTGATCTCTACAAAATGTCATGGTCAAACAAGAAAGAAAAAGAAGCATACCACTGCATAATTGTAGCAACAACCGAACTGAATGGTTACTCGTCCCTTGCCCCTCATCCACTTTTGGGGTGCAGTATATGTACGTGCTGCAAGAAGTTCGGTATAGGTCAGCCAAGCAGCATGCAAGACTCTTAATAAGAATCGAAGCATTTCACTAAACTTTAATCAACTAAAAATCAAATTCAGAGAAACTTAAAGGATATAGTAAAGGTTCCACAAGTAGAATGAACTAGCACAACAAGAAGTTTCAGCTAAATAGCAACTTTTGACATATCTTCCCTTATCAACAATACATGAAACATAACTAGCAACTCATCAGCAAAAGAGAAGGAGACTCTTCAATTTCTGGTCTGACGGTGGGGGAATCTCACCTTAGGATAAAGGATTGCATCATATCTAGGCAAGAAAAACATTTCCAATTTCCAGATATGGTAACTTGATATATACAGCACATGTATCAAGCTATTATTTGTAGAAATAACCACATGGGCTATATAGATCATGTATGTAAACAATAAGAATTATCAACAACAATATCCCACACTGAATTGGATTTTCAAAAGAAAAGACCTAACCTTTCAATTCACCCTTGCTGCCCTTCTCTTGAAGCGAATAAACATAATCGACAATCCTCTTCTGCTCCGCCGCACTGAAGATACCAGTATGCAGCTCAAGCCCCTCCAAAATGTTAGTTATCTTCCCATTAACCCTCTCCAAGCAAATGTAATCCGTCTTCCTCTCAATCTTCTTGAAACGAATGTGCTCCCTCTGCTCCCTAGACAATGTAGGCTTACTTATCCTCAACTGTCCCGTCACTGCATTCACATTCACCACCCTCTTGCTCAAGTCCTGCTCTTGCTCTTCCTCTTCCTCCAGCTCATCTTCCTGTGCCATATCTGCCCACGACATCCGAGAGCTCGGAGTCTCCAAAATGGGGTTTTTAGGGGCCATATCACTAGTAGAAGCTTCGGAGATGGGTTCAGACACCCCATTCCCCTCATCTTTCCAACTACCAAATGAATTCGTGTCCGAATTATCATCATGATTACACTCACCACCATGATCATTATCATTATCTCCTTTCAATTCCGCAACTTTTGGTGTTGAATCACTGGGATTTTTATCTGGGTTACTCTCTTTAGGATCAACATCAACTTCTACAATACAACCAATACGAAATTCCCAATTAGACAATTGCCACAAAACAACTTCAAATTCAAAATTCATCAAATCCTTATTCTAAATCTATCCAAACGAATAAAGATTCAAACTTTCAACTTCCCAATACTTCAAAAGCTACAATTTAGTGGGAAAAATTTGAAATTGAATAAAAGGGATTACCTGGGCGGAGAGAAAGGACGCGATCGGCGAGCTTAGTCGAGCAGTCATGGCAGAGATCTCGAGAGAGGAACGGAAGCCAGGTGTTGAGAAACTCCGACGCGATTCGGAGATCCTCGGGCTGATAACCGGCGAGAAACGGGTCGACCGGGTTGTCGGCGTCGCCGGTGTCGGCCATCGGCGGTTCGGTTGCTCTGGCCGAGTTGACTTGGTGACTGGTTCTTTTGCTTGGAGTTAAAGACAGGTGTTTTTTGTGGAGGTTTGGATGGACACGGAGTTGAGGGACGGGCAATGTAATTCGTGAATTTTGGGGATGCCTTAACTTAGCTTTGTAACCTCACACCGGGAATAATACAGTTGGATCCGATTAGCCTAGCCCACTGGTAAAGGTATCGAGTCTATTTATCCAATATTTTGACCGGATAATCAGTATTTATAAATATCAGATTTTTGTTAATATTTGATAAGTTGATAAGGTAATTAATATTGTTGGTAATACTAATATAAACACATTATTATTTTTTCCTCGAGAAGAATATGAATGCAATAACAATCGCATGTCGGTACTTTGTTAAACTTTCATGAAGTCGACGTAGGAGTTTAAGATTTCGTTTATATTAGTAATAGCAAACTATTGTGTTATGTGCCGTATTAATTAGTAAACAAGCCTCAAGCTTATTGTTGTTTTCTTCGTTCAATTCACAGCTGAATCCAATCTAAACTTACAGGAGAAGAATGGAATGGAATATAGTACACATGAGATATGTTATTTTTGAGTTGCGGTTTTAGGTGGGGGGGTTTTTTTTTTTGTTCGTTGGTGAAAAGGTGTTGTTTGAGGGTTGGGAAGGAGGAAAATTGCTATCCTAGCTAACTTCGTTTCCTCATCAATCTATTATTGTTAGCTTGGAAAAGTAAGTCAAAAGTGTGACTGCATGGGGCGGTACTTTAAAATCGTCCAGGCCCATTAAAGCCCAACTGAACTACACAAGATAAGAGTGATAAGCAAAATCCATCCACTCGCTTTGCTTGCTGCAACCACCAAAAGTTGCACAACAATGGAGGCTAAACTCCTGCATCTCCTCCCTTCAACACCATCATCCCCAACCCACCTCGCCCCCGTGAAGGCCACCGGAACACGACACAACCATGTTATCTTCTCAGAGTTCTCAACTTCGTATCGGCGGCGTCTCATAATCAGCCCCATTTGCAACAGTACTAGCACTGAAGGTGGCAGCACTAGCACTCCCGAGACGGACAGCAACAGCGTGCCGCCCCAGCCGGACGCCACCACGGGACTACGCATTCGAAAGAGGTCGAGAAGGCGGACGAAACAGCTAAAGGAGGACGAGGGGGAGGGCGGACAGTTCATGAAGGCTCAAGCTAGTAGAAGTGCTGCTGCTGCTCCTAAGAAGTGGGAGGACATGACTCTGCTTGAGAAGGCATGGGAGCTTTACGTTGGGGAGAAGGGGCTACTGTTTTGGATCAACAAGTTTGCTTATGCTTCCATATATATTGTGATTGGAGCTTGGATTCTGTTCAGGTTCGTCGGACCGGCCCTTAACCTTTACCAGTTGGATGCACCTCCTCTTTCTCCCACCTCCATCCTCAAGGGTTCTTGATCTTCATGTAATCAATAAGACCTGCAAAACATTCGATATTGCTCTTTTCTTTTCCACCGAGTTATTGTAGTTTTGATTTCAATTTGAAGATATCATACACTTTACCATTCTAGCATACTTTATCCATACCCCAATCTCAATGAAAAGATTCAACATAAAGGAGAAGATGAAGATTCCTGTGTGTGTGTGTGTGTGTGTGTGTTTTTGCGTTCTAGTTGGTAGAACATAACTAATACAAGTAACTCAGGGGATAACTCTAAGAACATGTTGAGTAGCACTATCTGCACCACTTTACTGTTGAATCTCCCAAAGCGAAGACCCGCCTCCACAAGACGATCAATGAATATGTTCTACAATATGATCAATAAGTATGGTACACATATTCACAGTTAATTAGCATAACAACCCATCCATGGCAATCGGAAAGAAATTTTTTGGAAGAGAATAGTTTTGAGCATGTAATCAATACAGTATACAAACACCTATATTTTCTGTATGAGATGAAACTAGAGAACTGTAAATTACATTCTGCTGAGCGGAGACTAAATTGAGATATCAATCTACTACAATGTGATCTGTTTTCATCTTCACCTCAACATAGTACAATATGAGAGGCCGATACTTGAGCAAGTACCAACCCAACCATATAAGTTTACAATTTTGAAAGACTACACGACATTGACAGGCTGAGCAGTTGCAGATTTTTCTGTCTTGCACCTGCAGAAAATAAGGGTTGCACATTAGAGCAAATTACAATGCCTGATGCAGATTATTTATGCGTCTCAACTAGGAACATGAGGAAGTAGTAGAACACATACTCCCATGGCAAGAACAGTCAAGCGACAAAATTTTCAGAATATTGTCAATAAAGTTTGGATTCAAAACTGAGGAAGAGGGTGAAATAAAAAATGTTGAGCAAAAGAGGAATCAAAATTTTGTTTAATTTGTATTCGTCACGAACAAACATGAATAATATTTAGAAACTAACCTATTGCAATTTGGTCGAGACGCGTAGTTATGATTATTGCAATTCGTGCACATCCAATCCCCATCACGCCATTGCTTTGCTCTACCAAGTCAATGAAATATAAAGTAAGAACGTGGTCACACAAGCATATTCCAAATCTTCACACCAAGATGATTATGAGCTAAAAATACAGGCTCAATATTATGTATATCTCCAGGGCAACGTATGCAAAGTTAGGCACATGCCGCAATTTATCTCCATTCATAAAGGTGTGAAGCCAAACTGAAAACAGCAAAACTAACATGAATAGAGCTTTTATAGGATGCATTATACATGTATGATACATAATACATCACAAGAACGATCCTCACACTAAAACAGTATCTAATCAACACAGTATAATGTCTAAGTACACATATATAATTGGAAAAGCCGCTTCTACATTTACCCTTTGCCAAGGAGTGTTGGTGGGACTGCCCGTTGTGCCGATTCCATAGGGACTTGCATATTCAGAGCCACGCCTGAGCTTAGATTGGGAGTATAGGAATGATAAGGTCCAGTTATGGGATTACCACTGGTCCCTACCACTTGCTCAAACCCAAGATATGATTGCAGCTGCCCAACAGTCTGCACAAATAGTGAAAGAAATTATGAGAAAAAAGACAAGGAGAAGAAGGATAGATAGGGCATTGTATGCTATTTATAATCTGTTAATTCCAAACCCCACAGAAAACATAAATCATCCTTACATGTCCTAAGTTCAATCTTTTGTAATCCAAGTCATGAACGAGCTCTTCAGATGCTAATCGCTTCATTCCAAGAGCTTTGCACTCAAAAAAGGAATGAAAATAACTGTGCATTAGCAACAACCTATGATACCAGTGCTAAATAATACTCCCAGTAACAGGAGAGTTCTTCTAAAACTGTAATCTCTGGAGTACAATTATTATGCTCATCAAGAAAGAGCATACCTGGCTGAGAAGCATCGCATTTTTTGCACTGTATATCAAACAAAGTTGGATCAGATATCAACAGTCAGGTAATGAACTTTCTTCACTTATAAATGCTCATGTAGCGCCATCATACCTGAGTTCGAGATTGATAATTATGGAAACCGCAACTGCATAACCAGTCACCGTTGCGCCATCCTTTCAGAACTGGAAGAAACTGATTAGTAGGGTTTGCAAGGGGAAGTCCAGGATTGTGGGTCCCACCAGCAGGCCAAGTAAAAGCCGGCTGAACTCCATACTTATCAGCCCCTGCTGTAGACCAGCTCAGAGGAAGCTGATGTAGGGGAGCAGCGTGGCCCATTATTCCAATATTCATCTTTGGGTCCAGTCCTCCTTGTGCCCTGGAAAAATAATGTGAATAACTCGGGAGAGAAGCTCCAGGCATTGCAACCGCTGGCATTGCCCCTACACCCTTCAGTTGCCCGCACTTTTTGCACTTTTCTCTTGATGCATAATTGTTGTTAGTGCAACCTATTGATCCATTGCCATACACACCCAACCCATAATCCAGCCAGGAAGAAGAAAGGAAGCCAGGTATACGCACACCAACCAGTCCACCCCACACCAACAATACACATACAAGAAACAGAAACAACTCAACCTAATTGAGAGCAAGCTCCTACTTTTTCAAAATGACAGAAAACTAAAATAAAGGAATATACAAGGTGCAGAAACAATCATAAGCTCACATTCAAGAAACAACATCATGAAAAGGTATCACTAAGACAACTTAAGGAGAATTGTCGATTGTCCAACCCGGGAATTACGAAAAGTAGGTAGGGGTGATAACATTTCAACTCCAATCAATTGAACATTTCACCTCCAGGCCTGTATTTCATTCTCTCCTTACATACTTATTGACCAAATGGAGTATGACACCCAATTGCCATACTTAACCACAAAGTGCTCTCAACACAACCAAAACTGAAAACCCACAAACGATCTATAGCAATATCACTCTATCTATTGTTAATACATGCTTACTAAATGGTAACCGA
The DNA here is from genome assembly GCA_033992175.1 of Spiraea crenata. NCBI lineage: Eukaryota > Viridiplantae > Streptophyta > Magnoliopsida > Rosales > Rosaceae > Spiraea > Spiraea crenata. The sequence continues at coordinate 7,264,930 of JAVBHV010000052.1, read as the reverse complement.
AAATGGGTACCACGACTCGAAATGAACTAATACTCCAATTCTAACTACCAACAAGAAAGCAGAGGGTAGAGTGTTTTATGCTGTTCAAAATCATCTCCTTCTTCCTAAGAATCACCAAACCCAATTGAAGTAGCTGACTAATATATTATTGCAACTACAATTCAAACCAAACCCCAACAAAGACACCCTTAAACCCTACAACTCCTAAAACCCATTATCCACCAGAACCTAGAAATTCAACATGAATAGTAACAACTCAGAAACCAAAAAAAGAAAAAGAAAAAGAAAAAAAGCAGCAAGTGGGGTGCAAAGTCTTACCGGAACAGATCCAATCGCCGATACGGGGGAGCCACTTGGAGTCGGCGGGCGTCTTGTTGTCGACGAGGAGGCGCGGCTGCTTGCAGCGGTTGCAGAAGTTTCTGAAGGCGTAGTTTCTGTTCCGGCAGCCGCTGCATTCCCAATCGCCTTCTCTTCCTTCCGCCATTGTTTGTTGGTATCAGTGTTTCTTTTCAGCAGCGTGCTCGTCTTTTCTTCAGTCTCTTCAGCTGCTGAGCTCTCTTAACGGTAGAGGAGAGCAACCAAGGAGGACCAAGAAAATCGTACGGAGGTCTTCGGCTGCACCTCGCGCCCTTTGACCTCTCGGTAAACGATAATGGGCTACTTGACTAGGGCATGAACTCTTCTCTGGCCCAAGAGATGTAACGGGTGGGACAAAATGTATGTAAGCCCATGTCTTTGGGATGCTTTTGTTGGAAGAGAAAAGGTAAGTGGTAAAGGCCTATTTTGTAAATGTTTAAAGTAATGAATTTATTGTTAAATATAAATTAATAGTAAAAGTGAGTGATATGTGAGCTATATGTGCGCTGCAATTGCATTTGGAGGGTGTATTACATGTAAACAACCCAAATCACGTGCTCATGTCCTCTATCAAATGACTAAACTTAACAACAAGTAAAGAGAGGAGTTTTGAATCAATCGTCTGATGGAGAACGGAGAGGCCGTGGTTAAAAGTTGTTTATGCTTAATACACTCCCCAAAGTCACTCACAGTTCTCAGATTTTTCAGATTTTTCAGTTTCACTGTTAATTTTGTACCACAACATTTAAGCTCTTATAATAAGCCCTTACCACAACATTTGTGTTGTTGGAAACACATCTACTTCCTATGGTTTCATTATAAACTCATCGAAAGTCCTTTTTGTCATAAGTACTTTCAAGTTTTTCGAACCTTCCCTAAGAGATGTGTTTATACTTTGTTTAGAAGTGTTCTTTGGCATGTTGTGTGTGTGAATATATATCATTACTCATGTGGATCTTTACCAATACGAGTCACTATGTATTAAGTATGGAGCTAACTGAGTTGTTTAATTCGATTGATTGACTGGAACCGAACTCAAAATAGTGAAAGTGATGAGAATTCCTTTAATAATTATCCGAACACTAAATCAATAAATTAGTGGAGTCCTTCATCACAGCTTGAGTTACATTCGAGTTAAGATAAACAATTAAAAAGAAGTTACAGTAGACGTTTTCCATAATCGAAAGAAAAGGACAAAGCAATCAACCATAGAACTCCAAATGTCCAAAACATTCATCACGCAGACAAAAAAAGGAATTCCAGCACCAAGATTCTCCTCCCATCGAGTTGGACTAACCGACAAAACCCGCCCAATATACACACCTTTCTTGTTTCGACACAAAGGACAAGACCGTACCCCTGCTGATTTGATACGTGTATGTTCGTAAATCACAAAGGTTATTGTCTCATGTCAGTAACGGTATCACCTTCGGCAACAGCTCGAGTGCCAAACGGATTAAATCCAACAAGTCAAACAAAGATCGACTCTTTTTCCCAATTTTTATTTTCTTCATCCGAAAACAACATCCGACTCTCCCATCTACAAAGCAAAAATCAAACCTTGTTGAAATGGCCGAACCAATCTGTGCTGCAAGTTGATTGTGGAAAATGGAACTTCGACCTGGGAAAGAAGAAGATGACGATTTCATGGAGACAGAGTCGAAGACAGAGAGGTGGTGTTGGCGGTTAGTTCTGTTAGCAACTGCAGTTTTTGTTGCCGCCATGGCTGCCATCACTCTTTTCAGATACTTCCAGCATTACGAATGGGGTCGCGGCTCGGATCACTTTGGTCCTGTGGTGCAAAAGTACGTGGACGCTCTTCAAACTTCCATGAAGTTCTTCGATATTCAGAAATGTAAGTAAAGCGGATTGCATTCTCCAATTCTTGTTGTCATTTGATTAGGACAGGCTTGGAAGTGTTTCCGGAAGACCAAGAGCACATCTTGTAACGTTTTTGAGTTGTAGAAACACTTCAAGAGCTCAAAGTAGTTGAGTTTAAAAGAAATAGGGTTGTGTTCCAATAAGAGTGCTTCTAAGCAATGACGCTTATGAGCAGAAGTATTTCCTGTATAAGCACTCACGAGTAAGTCTTTGTATACCGTTTATAATCACTACTGAGACTAGTACCTATACTTACCTTTATGAAGAAATGCATGATATGTGTGTTTCTTTCTTACTGGGAGTAAAATCTTTACCCACATAGAATCACTCCAAAGCATGCCCTTAAGTTTTGAACCAAGCATGTTATTGATGTTTTTGCACTTCTTGTTTGCAGCTGGTAGGCTTGTGGATAACCCGATTCTGTGGAGGGGGGATTCGGGGCTCCGAGATGGGAGTGAGGAGGATTTGGATCTATCACAGGGAGTGTATGACGCAGGGGACCTCATCAAATTTGGTTTCCCCATGGCTTTCACTGCATCCGTGTTGTCCTGGGCAATACTTGAATATGGAGACCAAATGAAAGCTGTTAAGCAGTTGGATCATGCCCATGAGTCCCTTAAGTGGATCACTGATTATCTTGTCAATGCCCATCCTTCTCCCAATCAGCTCTACATTCAGGTTAATCATTTGCCTATGTTTTAGGACCTTTAGCTCAGTGACTTTTAACTTCATAATCACCTTATTGATATGCTGTTAACGCTATGATAATACGAACTTACCAAGGTGATCCAAATGATTAATTATATTAGCAAACTATGAATCTCAATAGTTGGCATTAATTTGTCGTTCAGATTCACAGTCTTGCCATATATGCTGTTAATCTCTCCAATGATACGAAGGTGACCACAATCTGAACAGTTTTGTGGTCCAGGTTGACAATCTGGCAAAACAAAGATATGTATTTGAATATAAACTAGCAAAGTGTGCTCTATTTCGAATGAACGAAACACTGGACATCATTTGATGACGCTAGCCGTGCTCTAAGCTAGCAGTCTAGCACTCAGTAACTCAGTGGCGCAATTGTATACCTTTATACTTTGTTGATTTAATGTCTTCTTATATGTGGTTGAAGGTGGGTGATCCTGAAATTGACCATAAGTGCTGGCAGAGACCTGAAGCCACGACAGAGAGAAGGCCTGTGCTGCAAGTTAACGCATCTTTCCCAGGAACAGATGTTGCAGCAGAAACCGCAGCAGCTATGGCTTCGGCATCTTTGGTTTTCAGGAAAACCAACTCTTCTTATTCGAAATTGCTGCTGATGCATGCAATGCAGCTGTTTGATCTTGCTGATACTTATAGAGGTTCGTATAGTGTTAGCATTCCACAAGTGCAGACTTACTATAACTCTTCCGGTTATGGAGATGAACTTTTGTGGGCAGCTGCCTGGCTCTACCATGCAACTGGAGACATGGCATACTTCAAGTATGCAACCGAACAGAATGGACCAGCATTTGCTAATTGGGGAAGTCCGTCTTGGTTTAGTTGGGATGACAAGCATGCTGCAGCTCAGGTAGACAGCATAAACCAGTGGTTTAAGTAGTTTGTTTCAGTTCAGTTGATGTTTGTACTTTATATGCATGTTTTATTTATAGTCAGTCAAGTTTGTCACTAAGTTCATCAATATATGCGTTAAAAATAATTTGTTGAAGTATCTCTTAGAGTTGTTCTTTTTGTGCTAATGATTGTGCCATTTTGGAGCAGGTTCTGCTGTGCAGGGTAGGTTTCTTTGGTGCAAAAGACGTCTCATTTGCAGAGAACATGGACCTTCAGAAGTACAGGGAAACTGCAGAGGTCTTCATGTGTGGACTTCTACCTGATTCGCCCACGGCCACAGCCAGCAGAACAGCGGGTAATATTCTTTCACAGTCACTGGTTTGCATGATTAAGCATCTTTTTATCTATATCCTATTAGTGAATATGCATCAAACAGACACAAAATCCTAATCACCAAATTGCATACTGCTGTTTATTGGGAAGAGAAAAAGAAAAGATTCAAAGATGCATCTTCATCACAATTCACTGATTATGATGCTGTGGAGAATATTTTAGTGATTATGTCCCATTTTCTCTAAATTCAAACCAGGTCCTCAATTTGGGGGTCAAATCGATAAAATGTAAATCTTGAGAGTTAGACTAGAATTGGTTACATGGAAATCCTCATACACACAAATTAGATTTACTTTCTTTCAAAGAGTATAATGGAGAGAATATCACAAGCACATAATGCACATCACTATCCAGACCTTAAACTTGTGCTTTATGATATCGAAATGGATAGTTTTATCTTCTGTGTGTTTTACGTCTTGTGAACAGACAGGGTTAAAGTGTGTGTTTTGTGAATTGTGATGTAGGTGGCCTCATATGGGTGACAGAATGGAACTGTTTACAGCATGCTGTGTCCTCAGCATTTCTAGCTGTTCTATATAGTGATTACATGCTTACATCTAAGACTGAAATGCTTTCGTGTGATGGGAAATCCTACAAGCCAGCTGATCTTCGTAAATTTGCCATCTCTCAGGTATTCAACTTAGTGCCAAAGAAAGCTTTGCTAGTTGTTGACTTTCTTGTGTGTCTGCATTAGTATCTGACTATTTTGCACAACTTCTTCAGGCAGAATATGTGCTAGGAGAAAATCCAATGGAAATGAGTTATCTTGTAGGGTATGGGAATAAGTACCCTCAATATGTGCACCACAGGGGAGCTTCAATCCCAGCTGATGCAGATACTGGCTGTGACGGGTTTCAGTGGCTGAACTCCACTAATGCGAATCCCAATGTAGCTGTTGGTGCTCTAGTTGGCGGACCCTCCTTCAATGAGACCTATGCTGATGACCGGAACAATACAATGCAAAGTGAACCAAGCACTTACAACAGTGCTCTTATTGTGGCACTTCTCTCAGGCTTAGTTACCAGTTCTTCAGTGCCCAAGACTTTCAAGTAGAAGAGCATTTCCAATATATAACTGCTCTACTTTTTGTATCATCTCAGGAAAATCAGAAACAGATTTTCTGCAGTTTCGGTTATAGATCCTATAGTCTTGTTTCAGGTAGAAAAAGAGGTGATTGATCTGATGCTGGGTTTAGGCTGGAGCTAGGAACACCAGATTGGGATTTTCGCCCATTTCCCTGAAGTGTACATATGATTTTCATTCCTTAATGTATTGTTGGAGTTTGAGAGTGAAACTCAGGGGTTGATGCTTTTAAGCAACTGAGCTACATGTCTCTTACGATGCAATATAGGCTTTTGTTTTTAAAAGCTGAGTTATGTTCTCAAATTATTCAACTTTTTTACAAAAGAAATGCGACTTTATAAAAACTAAGTTTGGCTATAACAAGTTTATAAATATTGAGTTATGTTATCTTTACTCATCAAATATTAACCTTTAGGGGACTAATAACAAGTTTACTTTTTTGTTTAATAAGTTGGAACATATGAGTATTTTGTGGTATAAGCAAAGGTCCACCCATCAATCCAGCACAATATAATCTTCTACATCCCAACTGGAGCAGAATTGCTCTTCTTTGTGGGTGAAGTTAGTACCCAATAATAAATTGAACAAGATGAACTTCTCAATGATGAGAAAGGGATGAAAAAAAACTTCACAAATTTGATGAATACATGAATAGTGAAAAGCCTCTAAAATGACTGCTTTAAAACAGTACAATATGAGTCATGCCTGCCTAGTAAATTTAGCATTACTCAACCGTAACATAAGTTAAGATTGCAATCCTTTTCTTCAAAGTAAAAGGAGGAAAAGGAAATAACACAAAAAGAAAGGGCAGACAGACAAGAAAGCAGCACAGCTGCCCTACCTCTCTCTCAACATTCTTCCTTGTTATAATTGCCCCTTTGGCTTTGGCACCCAAAAAAAGTTAAAAAAAAAAAAAAAAAAAACAGTGTGCTGGACGAAGAAGACGGAAGACGGCACCAGCAACTCCCTCCACTCCAAACCCACCCAATCCCAAAATCCCTCACCTTTTTCTTCGATTTCAAAGGTCAGTTGTCATTTTCTCCCTCAATTTTCTTCTTTTCAAAATCTTTGCTTTTGCTTCGATCGTTCATCGTTTTCCTTCTTTCCGGTGCGCCTGATGCTACCCTTTTACTTTGTTTTTGGAAATTAGGCGACTTTTTCAGTTGATGAATTGTCTGTGTAGTTAAAGTTTGGATTTTTATTGAGATCGGGTTGTGTTTTGTGTGCAATTAAGCTTTGATTAACTGTAAAGACAAAAGCTTTGGGAGTTAACAATCCAACTCGATAATTGGGTTCTATTTGTTCATTGCTACAAGATTCCGATGTTAATTTATTGTAATTTAGAACTGTTTGAACTGGAGATAGGACTCTGATTTATGATTCACTTGAGTTGTGGGTTTTCTTATATTTGTGTTTGGATTTTGATTTCAATTTTGCATAGTGATTGTTGAGTCATAGTTGAGTGGTGCATTTGAGTTTATTGGCTGTTTGTTTGGTCGCCTGAACGTATACTGAGTGATGCTGGATAGTGATGGTCTGACTTGTATAGCTAATTCACGAAGTACTGAAAGAGTACCCAGGTGATGATCGCCCATTTCTTCCTTTGTGGATGAACTAAAGCATTATGTATGGAGGTTAACATTTGTTTTCGGGGTTATGGACGTCGATCTGTTCAACTTTAAGTGTTGTCTGTTGGTTCTAGCAATGTTTTAGGATCTTGTGCTTGGGTTTAAGTGGTTTTTCTGTCTCTTTAGCACTAGAATATGTTGTTTGGGTTTAAGTGGTTTTTCCCGTGGAGTGGTTTTGAGTGGTGAATGTGTTTAGCATGCTTAGGCGTAGATTTATTCAATTTGGGAACATTTCTGCTGCTTTTACGAGAGGAATATTCCTGATATTGCTAGATGAAAAATTAGATTTATACAATGAAGGCTATGAAACTCTGCGATGTTTTTTTTTTTTTTCTTGTTAAGAGGTCTGTTGGACTCGGTCAGCACCGTTTCTGCTCATTGTATTAGTATCAAAATTGCTATTGCTTTGAAGGATTTAATGGAAGTTACATTGGACAATGAACTGGTTGCTGTCGTGTTAGATTTCAAAGGTTTCATGTTCGTTTTTACAACTTTGTCCAGGGTATGGCAGCAGAGGAAGATGTGGACTTGTCAACCTTGAAGTCTCAGATGAGCCAAACGCAAGAAACTTGGAAGCAGGAGATGGAACAGCGACAATCCCAAGTTGATGTATTACAAAAAAGGCTTTCGGAGGTGAAGGTTTGTATAGAGGGATCTGAGGAGGATTCAAAAAAGGAGATAGAGGTTCTTTGGCGGAGAGTTAAAACTACTGCAACAATGTTAACATACTTGAAATCAAAAGCAAGAATAATGGCTGTTCCTCATTTAGCTCATACATCATGTGGGATCAAACAATTAGAAGGGGTAGGACTTGTTGATAAAGATGGTACACCATTGTCTGGTTGGTCTGGGAATGTTGATCTTTCTTCCTTTGATAGTCCTGATGAAGAGACTTGGATTGGGATAAATAAGCAACATGGTCCTCTGGATGAAGAAGATGCAGCTTATATTAGTGAACTACTTAACTCTGTGCAGATGGTAACAGATGTAATGGAAGCTCTTGTCAAAAGAGTTGTTCTGGCAGAATCTGAAACTGCCGTTGAGAAGGAGAAGGTAACTTTTGGTGAGGAAGAACTTAGGAAGAAGTCAATCCAAATTGAGAATATGTCTTCCAAGTTAGACGAGATGGAACGGTTTGCTCTAGGCACGAATGGTATTTTAAATGAGATGCGACAGAGAGTTGAAGATTTGGTTGAAGAAACATCTAGACAGCGGCAACGAGCAACAGAAAATGAACATGAGCTTTGTCGTGTGAAGCGGGACTTTGAGTCTCTAAAATCGTATGTCAGCAGTCTCATCACTGTACGTGAAACACTGCTTTCATCAGAGAAGCAGTTCCAAACTATTGAGAGGCTGTTTGAGCGGTCAGTATGTTTTTTTCTGCAATATAATTTATTTTTCTCAGTTATCAATTCCTGCCCGTTTATTATTTAGTTGGTTATGACAGTCTCTTTGCTATACTTTCTTTTCAGCTTCTTTACTATGGTGAGGCCTCCTTTTGTTTTACTGTTGCTTGCATCATGTTGTCCTGCCAATATCACCTCTTAAGTTCTTTGCTAGGCAGTGTATTGTTTGTGTTTTTCTGGCTGACTTATCAAACTGGAATCTACTAAGAAATGATCCAGAAATTTACGCCTTGGTCATATAATTACTTGGTCTCTGGAAATTGGAACTTCTGGACCAATTTTGCTGGAAGTCGAGCAAAAAAGTTCTTCATGTTGGTACTGTTAGATCATTTGGCCGCGAATGTAGCTTTAGCTTCTTGGACTTCCTCTTTAATTTTTTCATCTTCATCTGTCAGGTATATGGCATTGTGACAAAAGAATACTTATATAATTTAGTATTCATATTATAAAACAACAGTCTTAAACATTTCGATTTCCATCGTCAATGTGGATCTTCTTCTTAGTTCAAATTATCAGGATAAGAATAACCATGTCTTAGAGAATGAAACTGTCAGTCTTCTCTTCTGCGTATGTCCATGTAATTATGTTTTTAAGCGGTCTCCGTTGTGCTTGTGCCTGTGAAGTACATCTGGTCACATCCCTTTCCATGGTTATTTTATTATCTTTGGAAATAATTGTTTGTTTAGCTGATGTTGCTTTGAAACAGGCTAGTTGCAAAAACAACACAGCTAGAGGGTGAGAAAATCCAGAAAGAGACTGAAGTACAGAAGCTTATGGAAGAAAATGTGAAGTTGAGTGCTCTTCTTGACAAGAAAGAGGCCCAACTTCTGGCCATGAATGAACAATGCAAAGTGATGGCTTTGAGTGCTTCGCACATCTAATCTGTTACTCTCTTGCCTGCCCTGATGGCTACTGGCTTGCTTTCAATCTCACCTGTCTATGCACCCAAAGAGGCAATGCCCGGAATGGCATGTCAGAGGCAATGGCTAAAGCAATGTACTAAAGAGGCATCTTCGAATGAGCTCTTGAACCTTTCCTTCAAAATTGAAATTGTAACATTGTGATGAGGCCCTTGAATTCATTTCTTAGTTCTGCATTTTGGTGTTGTTGAGCTCCCGAAAAGTCATACATTTCTTGCGATGCAATCTCATTATTCTACATTTATGATTGGTGAATGCTGCATTTGCCCTCCAGATGTTTTCATTGTAAACGTCGAGCGCTGGACCTTTTTATCCGATCCAAAGGCTCATTATGAAGTTGAATCAAGTGGTGACGATAGATCAAAGGGTTCAAATCCCTTCGGATATAACTAAAAAAATATTAAAGCATCAAACTTTATCGCGAGTGGATCGATAAATCAACAAATCTAACCCAAGATTGGGGCTTTATATCTTGTTTTCATTATTCCAGTCAACTCTTATATAGGAAAAGTATTGATAATGTTTCGTTTGCTGCCGGTTGCCAAAAATAACCCGTTGAAAAGAAGACACAATCAAACGAACTAAAAACCCTCTTTTGCTCCCCCAATTTCCCCCCTTTCTGAAAACCTAATTTGCAAAATATCAATTCCAAAGTTGAAAACCCTTGCGTGCTTTGTGCTTGTAACTCTGCGTTCCCATTACTTTGCTCAAATTGAAACGGCGAAAAGCTTGAATTTTGCTCACAATGTCACTGAAGAAAGCAGGTGAAGCTCAACCTCCTCCTGAAGATGGTGGTTCCGCACAAGTTTCACAGCCAATTCGAGATTCCAAATCTACTGAAGATGGAGACAAGAAGGTAATTAAATCTTATTAGTTAGCTTTAAAGATTTGTGGGTTTTTATTGAAATTCAACTAAGATACTGAAAGTTTCGAACTTTTCTCTTCTTGTGCAGAAAATGGTAAGTCTTTTGCTGCTTATTTCTGTAGTTCGTTGATGTTCATAATTTGTGGACCCTTTTAACTGTTTTAGTTGTAAAGTGGACATCTTACTGATTCAATTTAGATCTCTTTTTCGATTTCGATAGTGTTGCATAAAATTTCATCTGCTTTGTTCATTTGGATTGTCATAGAGCACAAGCAAGAAACTGAAGGATGTCGAAATTTCTGTGCCGATAGTATATGGGACAATCGCGTTCTATCTCGGTAGGAAGGCCAGTGAGTAAGTATTTTTATCTGCTTAGGTCCGTTCTGTTGTCTGAATTGTATATGTTTTATGGTTCTTATACAGTACTGTTTTCTGTTGATCAGGTCTCTGTCCCATAAGTGGACGGTTTATGTTCGTGGGGCATCGAATGAGGACCTCGGGGTGGTGGTTAAGCGAGTTATATTTCAATTGCATCCTAGTTTCAATAACCCTATGAGGGTGATTGATTCTCCCCCATTTGAGTTAACGGAATGCGGTTGGGGTGAATTTGAAATTTCTATCAGTCTGTTCTTCCACCATGATGTTTGTGAGAGACAATTGGACTTGTGAGTTGCACGCACATACTAGTGTTGCTTTCATCTGCTTGAAAAAGGCAGACTAATAATATCAATAATTACTGGCGCTTATATCATCTGCAGGTATCACCACTTGAAGTTATATACTGAAGACGAATCTGGGCCCCAGTCGACCAAGAAGCCTGTTGTTGTGGAATCCTACAATGAAATAGTTTTCCCTGAACCTTCAGAGGCCTTTTTTGCTCGAGTGCAGAACCATCCAGCTGTTGTAGTGCCACGTTTGCCTGCTGGTCTCAACTTGCCTGATGCAGGTAAGTTTCTTGTTTGGATGGTTTTATGAGCCTCTGGCTTATTACGTTCCTTTGATTTTAAACTTACTGTGTTGATTTCTGCAGTATTGATTGATCAAAGGGATCAAAAGGAACGAGGAGACACGAAAGATCATCCCCATAGTCAGTGGTTCTTGAACTTTTCAGAGGCTGACGAGCTCTTAAAGCTTGCAGCGGCTCGACAGGAGGTTAGAATTGGTTTCGATTTCTTTTTCTGAACTAATTTAGCTGAGGCTCTTATAATCAGTGCTTCTGCATTTTATAATGCTCATATTTGGAGCTAGCATATTCTCAATTTAGTACCTCTAGCTCTTCTCTTCCCTTGTGTTATATATGTCTCTCCACTGTGGTCAGCTATGATGAAACCCTGGAACTCCACTCACTTCGAAATGCCTGATTGAGTTCTACTGTAACTTCTATGCCTCATTGCATGTGCTTGTTGTCCATATGAATTTTGCTCTTTCTGGGTGAATGGTCTACTGACCAGACTCTCCTCTATGGGAAAGGTGTGGGAGAATAACTTGTTTGCAATGTCTTCAACTTGATAGGTACAAGCCCACATTGTTAACGTGAGAAGAAAACTGAGTATGCTGGATGGGCCGCCCCAGCTGTCCAAACCGCCCTCTGGATACGACTATGCATGATAATGGTATATTATCTCTCAGGTTTCCTGACCGGTGTATATCAGGGAAGACCTCATTATGATTAGCATCGATGTAAACATCTGTATGATCGCTCATAGGCGGATCTCCTTTTTCATTTGAACCTCCGCTAGAGTCAACTGGTTGTTAAGTGTGAGAACATCGTTGGCTTGTTTCTAAGCATATCAGCAAACAATAATTAGAAGTTTGTGCGTGCGGATCTCAATGAGTGAAAACAAGATGCTTGTTCTTCGGCATATGGGCAGTAGTAGTAGGTATGTTTAGTTTGATCCACGTTGTAGCAAATGATTTTTATATTATTTTATGGTAACATACAATGAATGAAGAGTCCAAAACATTTAAGACCCCATTTTGAGAGTTTGTCTTGGGCCACCGAATTCTTTGGGCCGGCGCTAGTTGTAACTATCAGAAGTTAGTTGAGACATGACTATAATGAAAATTGTGCGATACTTCGCTGCTAATCTCATCCGAGTAATTTTGGTCTTTGATGTTCCGTGAAGTGAATTTGTATTGACTGTAAGGAATTCAACAACAGCACGCAAGTAAAGACTGAATAGATGATTGGAATGTTTCCTAGTTAAAGTTTCCTAAAAGCGAGTAATTGCATTCATTCCGACAGGATATGGTATTGCATTCATTCGTTTGTTACCAAAAACTGCCACGTGATATCCAGCAGTGATGGTTTATGAGTGCACGACATGATTTCCAACGTATAGTGGCTGTGCAGATGCAGAGTAACCAATGTCATGGATCAATTGCGTTTTGAAGAGGAATGCTAAAATCAAATGCATGCATAACAACAGCAGAGAATTCTGACTTCTGAATTCTGATAGATTGCTCAATAACTAAAGTTTACGTCTTTCTTCTCTGTTCTTTCTCCTCCACCCTAGCATTGTGCAGCTTTTCTTCCCTATCCTACATCTCATATGCCATCAAAACAGTTATGATGCAGTTAAACCGCCGCCATATCCATTTTATCAAGACAATTGAGTAACATGGCCTGCACATGTTCTTGAATTGACGGCTTTGAACATCTATCGTGAACACAGAGCCCTATGTTGATTGGCAGCCATGGACTCATGGTCCCTGCAGCAGCAGCCTAAGTTACGAGGATATGGTCTGCAGTACTGCTCCAAATTCAATTCTGACCTTCATTTGTTGCTCTATCCATATTCATATCCACAACATGGGCAGCCGCGCATGTCTAGACCTTCATCCCACTCTTTTCAATCTCATATGCAGTATATGACCTTGTTTCTTGGCATTGAAGGAACTCTGTTTTCGAGCCATGACCCCATTCTCACTCTCAACCCCTTCTATTGAGGTTTTTAGATGTTTTAGTTCTCAAACTTTTATCGTTGTGTCAGTTTATTTATTAATCGAAGTTTGTTAGTTTGTTAGTCACACTCTATCACCATACATTTTTTCTTTTCTATTATAATTTATAAACAGTAGTATCAATTTGTCATGGAAAGGTACATTTTGCAAGTTCAATATTTGGACTGTAACGGGAGAGAAACACTTTTTTTACTCTTACCTTTTGACAACAAAAGTAAACAACTTCGACAGAAGGACCAAAATGACAATTAATTAGATAGAAGAGGCAAAAAAAAGTCGAATTCATAATTCAAGGACTGAAGTGCAAATCGGGGAATAGTTGAGAGATTATACCTAAAATTCACTATTCTAATAGTAAAGTTTGGTGCAGATATGATAAGTTTGATTTGAATTTTTGTTTGTGTAGAACTCATGGTAATCATTTGGATGTGAAACAAGCAGACAAAAGAGTGAAGCAGCAGACAGACAGATTATAGAGAGGCTGCTGAGCAGGTTTGAAGCTTTGAACCTTAGAACATGGGGTAATAAATTGTCCGAAAAGTGAGGCAAAAGATACTAGTGTAACTAGTGGTGCTGAGTTTCTGAGGAATGCATGTTGGTCTGGTTTTTGGTTTTATCAAAATGGTCACATGGCGTAGACTTAATTGGTGAGACATTTCCGGAATACAAACTCTCTGTCATGGAATTCATTGATCTAATTCTATCTAGAAAGTTGGTAGTATTGTCCTACTGTGTTAACACGTTGTCATAACAAAGCAAGCTATTAAAACGATTAGTTGTATGATCAAAAAAATCAATTTAATTTCACTTCATTTGAAGTTCAAATTAAACACGTCATAAGTTTTCGGATTAATAAGATACAATTAGCGGTTATTATGATTAGCCCATGCGAAGAAAGTTGATTAGGTCTATATTTTGTTTGTTTTTTAATTGATAAGTTTAATTGTGGTTGTAAATGAATGAGAGTGCAAGAAGGCAGCCAGCAGCCTAGCAGCACCAAAAGGTATGAGCAGGGTTGCTCCCCAATTCAGGGTTCGGCGTTATGGAAGGTTGGCAAGTTGGCCATCTGTGGGAGTTTGTGTGCATCTCAAGCACGTGAGACAAATTGAGAGCATTTGGTCCCCCTAAGCAGGGACTCGGTTAGGTGGGTAACTGCCCTTAATCTTAGGGCTTGTCTGGGGTTTAAGCCAAGGCTTGTAGCCTTTCCACACATTTGTGAGGGCAATTTGCCCATAAACCAATATGAAAGTTCAGTTCCTACCTAGACAGTTTTTGGGAGAGTTAATGAAAGTAGATTTACCCTACTCCAAAGTAAAACAACAGAGTATGAGATGAAAAGTAAAAGGATTGAATATCCGACAAACTAAGGTCAGTTACTTTAGACAAAACAACTATTACAATAAAATTTGGATAATTGAATGTTGAATAAACCAATAAACTACCACACACAAAATCCAAATCAAAATTGAAAGCAAATCCCAGAAAAACCATAACCAAAGTATATTACCATGTGACCCAAGGTTTCGTTGTCTCACACCATTATTGATAGATGATCTTCACCGGTCTACGAACTAGAATTTTGAGGAAAGTGAATAATTATTATATCAAAAACAATTTATTGTCTTCTTCGCTGAAAAATAAGTTGTACCTAAAAGTTTGATTATCTCTTTTATCATGGTGGAATGCAAAATGGCCTACATATAAATGTAGACTTGCATGACAATGAAATCATTGAGAGTGCAAAGTCTACTATCATACATCACACCCTTTTTCAATCCACTAGTAGAAATGTTGGCAAAGGTAACCAATTATTAGTTACCTAGAGAGGGGTTACTATTGTCCTTTAGTAATCAATATTGGTGACTATTGCCCCATTTAGTAACTAATATTTTTTTTGTTGGTTACTAACACCCTTTAGTAACCAATAAGGTGTTGGTAGTAACCAAAAAGGTGTTGGTAACCTAGAGAGGGGTTACTAAAACCCTTTAGTAACCTCTTCGTTTTGGTTACTAAAGAGTATTAGTAACCAATATTTGTTACTATTAATGTAATTATTAGTGGTATTAGTAACCATTCTTTTATTGATTACCAATTGATAACAAATGAGTAACCAATATTGGTTACCTTTGCCAACATTTCTACTAGTGATCCATTATTAAATACGGGATATAGGCAAGCATGGATTTGAACTTGACCTTCATATGTTGAAGCCATTGAAGGCTATTTTGTAATGGATATATTGAACAATTCTTTAATCTTTCTTTTTATTTTAAAAAAGAATAGACAAAGTGGTAATGTAATTATGTAAGCATGCAACTTCCAGTTGTTTCCACAGGATGATGTACAATAGAACTATAATTTGGCTTTATCCGGAAACACATACAGGATTTTAAGTTTATATAAATACATTACTATATTGTCCTCCTCACTAATAATGAAGGGACGAAATCTAGTTGCAAGAATATAAAATAAATTTGAGAGGGACAGACCATTCCATCCAGAGATGCATTGTAGATTTTTCTTTGGTTAGTCCACCATGCTTGATCAGAAATTCGTAACAAATACATTCCCTAATTTCCCAAATTAATTTGGGATAGAATTCCTTTGCGATATGATAAGATGAGTGATAGACATTGACAAGCTAAAACATCTACCACTGTTCTAACATTGTATCAATATGATCAGATACTAGTGCTCATCTTGTCAAGTTTCTTCTACGGTTTCTACCTGAGTTTAGATATCATACAATGCATGCGGTCAAACTCCAGTTACAGATACGATAGGCAATTATAAGACAAATTAACAGAATTCGTACGTGCAGATGCTAAACAGTACATGAGAGAGAAAAGAGGGGGTGTGGGTCCCATATTGTACATTTGGAAGGAAGCAAAGGTCGGGCCAAACTCCAATTGGAATTGCTAGCTAGCTTACCTGCATGGCCTTGGAACACTATTTTTCCTCCAAAACTGACTAGTGGCTTGTTCTTTTGCCCCCCCACACCTCACATGCCTTTGTTTCTTCAAAACCAATTCCCACAAACACACCTCTCCCCAATCCACCCCATATAAATACCTCCCCACCCTTCCAATCATCTCATCAAAACCTCCAATTCCCACACACTTTTCTCTCCTCTCTTAGCTCTCCACCTCATCAAACCAAACTTCACCAAAACAATATCCAAAATATACACACATTCAAAAAAAACAAATGGCCATCTGCAAGAAATCAAACAAGCTACCCCAAACAGCAGCTTTGAAGCAAATTCTCAAGAGATGCTCAAGTTTTGGCAAGAAGAATGGCGGCAATGAAGGTGGCCTCCCCGATGATGTGCCGAAGGGGCATTTCGCGGTGTACGTTGGCGAAAACAGAAGCAGATACATTATCCCAATCTCTTGGTTAGGCCATCCGGAGTTCAAAACTCTGCTTCAGAGGGCAGAGGAGGAGTTTGGCTTTAGCCACGACATGGGGTTGACGATTCCTTGCGAAGAAGTCGCTTTTCGGTCTCTAATTCATCAAATATATTGAGTCTTTGGTTGATCTAGGGGTCATTCTTCAACCTCGACTAATTTGTATTATACACGTTGAGAATTAGCGGCTCTGACCTTGATTTTTCCTTTTTAACAATATGGTAGTGATTGTGTATATTGATGCGTACGATCATGATGTAAGTTTTTCTTCAATGATGGTAGGAGAAATATTAACAGTACATTGCAGCTCAGTTAGTTATGAATATTTACTTCTACAACGATATCTCCATCAACGTCCTTTTTTTTTTCTTTTTTTCTTTCTTTTTTTCTTTTTTTATCAAAATTGATAAATATCGTACAACTTTCAAACTACTTATTTATTTCATATTATTCTCTACAAAGTCTATGACAAAATAATAATAATCAAATAATTATTCAACCAATTTCCTGCCATACATCCAAGAATTTTGGGTCCACGATGTTAGACAAGACCGATATATATAGTCTACCAATTGATAGTACTCATCTTTTATGCCTAAATATTGGACTTCATGTTTTCGTACCTCGATCACATGCTAGTGGGTCTCATTGTCTACTAATTAATCTAGATGCGTGCTTCTTGGAGATTAGGAGGATTTTAATCACACTGTAGTTACTCGATCACATCACTAATCTCACCTGCCTTACAACGATCTTACTTGATTAGTAACCGATAATTTTCGATGGTCTCGTGTCGTATACTACGGCATGCACACAAAACCGTGCAACAATTTGGACGGTACCAAAATTTCGTTAATCTCTAATTGGCTTAGATTGTGACTAATTGCGTTTAGATTCATATAAGCTTGTTTTGGGAAATAAGGATTGATAACTAACTAACTAATCAACCCAAGTTTTCATTTTATAATAAAGGAGACAAAGCTCACATGAGAATGTTGTGATCAAACGAAATACGCCATAACTTTCACATCATCTTTTCAAATCACCAATATATTAGGAATGCATTTAAACCATAGCGATATAAATTTACTTCATTATTAGGTACTACATAACTAGTTATACTATCAGTGGATAATATATATGTTTTTATAGTATATATACGTCGAATTGTTTTATGATACATGAATTGACTATATACATAACTGTAATATCTTACTACGTATAAAAGATTGCAAGATTAACATTTATCAATTATGATTTGCTATCTAATATTTATCCGTAGTAGAGAGGGTACCATGTGGGGCCAAAGCGTACCTTAACTATCATACTACTACTACAAATATGTCCTACTTAGTGTACAATACTTGGGCTACCGACAACATTTCTTTTCTTATTACTATAATAAGTTCATCACACAGAACTCAGCCACCAAAGTATCATTCCTATAAAAAAAGTAATAAAAACGTGACCAGAAAATTACTCAACCTCTCTTGTGGAACAAAGAATTGATATGTATGTATGACATCATACAGGGACTTGACAAAAATGGCCGGAGCTATATATAGAAGTGAAATTTGTTGTATACCCTTAAGAAGGTATAAATAATACATGATGACATACAGTATTCATAATTTGTCATTTGTCGACATGAATTTTTGGCTGTATAATAGATATTCGTAACTACTTGAGCACTAGAAAGTGGAAATCAAGGGATCCCCAACATTTTAGATCTTTATCAACAAAACATTTAAGATGAATGGAAGATATTAGTCAGCTCCTAAACCTTTTCTGATACAAGTCTCTTTCTTGGGATCTTTTTGCAAATCGAAATGCTTTCGACATGTGACATGAATTTGGTTAATTTGAATGCAAGAACAGATCGTGTTAGGGGGTGGGGTCAGATTAGATGACTTTGTAGGGTAGACATGTAGGGGTTCATGCCCACAAACAGAACCAAAAACATGTTTTTTCGGTTTTTCATTTTCATTTTTGTCCGCAGAAGTTTTTAGTACCACAAACTTTATACGTGAAAGTTTGCTGGTTTTGTCCCAATTCAATTATGTCACTTGTGGACTTTAAAGACATTAAATTTGTTTGTTTTCACATGCTTTGTTTTCTTCCTGAAGCGGGATTCACTATTTCTGTATGTGAAATGGGTCATGAATTATGTATTTTCACCATTGACGACAAGGACTTGTTTATCACCTAACCATAACTTTTTTTTTTGATTGATGGAATTACATTTATTATAACTGTTATATTAAAGGGAAGGGGGAATGGATCAAACCCCTTTTTTTTTTATTGATGGAATTACATTTATTATAACTGTTATATTAAAGGGAAGGGGGAATGGATCAAACCCGGGTGAGAGAGAAGGACGGTGGGTAGTCTACCACTACACCACATCCCACTCTTGACCTAACCGTAAATTGAGCTGGTGTCAAATAATTATTGACCTTTGATGATAACTTCTATGTTTTTGACAGATCACAGTAACAAGTGTCGAGCACCTGTTCGGTGATAGGATGAATTAGTTAATTGGATTGATCTTATCATTTACAAAGCTACAATGTCAGTTCTGAACTTTGCAGGCAATTTGGGCCTAACGTGGGCTCCTTCCTTATGTAACAAAGGAAACAAAACACAACATTATCGAGATAAAAACACTTTCGAAAAAAATTTCAAATTTATCTTAGAAAATTGTCTCATTCAATACAAGAGCGGCCTGTAAGTCTTCAACCCTAGTCCCAAGTTCAGTGTGGGAAAAAACCCAAATGTACCGTAATTTCTGTGTACAAAGCTATGAATACAAAACAAAGGCGATGTATTTGTCTCATTTTTCATATTCTTCCAAAATTACCACAACTTAGTTTCATTCTCTTAGCACTATGGACCTCCATAACATTCCCAGTCCGCCATTGGGATGGCATATCATGTTGGAAATTACAATTAACTCCATTACGGCATCCCTTGGGGCTTTTAAAGTACGTGCAACGTTTTGCATTCTTAGGTTTCAATTCTCCGGGATTATAGTTTTGAGCCATTTTCTTCAAATCTGTCAAATAACTTTGCTTGATGCCATTTTGTGCGAAATTGGGGACTAGTTTCTCTTGCTTTTGTACTCCATGTTGCATGATCAGGTTCTTGTAGTAGTTCATATCCTTCAAGGGTTCGGTTTCCTGGCCTGGGAAAGGGGGCTGTAAAGGATCTCGATTCGGTTGACTCATTAGAGTGAAAGTGGGTTGTGTCTGATTTTGATCTTGCAGCCGAGGCAAGGACGGAGATAATACTGGTAGGTTTAACCCAGATAGTTGAACTTGAACATTACCGGGTTGAAGGGGGATTGTACTCAAACTAGTTCCCACTGTACCTGGCATAGGGCAGAAGTCTCCACATGAAGCCCTTGGCATGTCAGATTTTTGAGCATTTGAGGGAACTGAAGGAAATATTGTTGTCTTTGTCCTGGGTTCAGTGAGTGTATTTAGTGCAATTCTGGGTTCATTAATCAATTTCTGGATCATTTTCGGGTCGCTAAGAATTTCAATGAGCAAACCAGTATCGATCAGACTTCCTTTCTCGGTGCTTTTCAAGATTGCAGTCATTGCAGCTGAAGCAGCAGCAGTCATATCCCTATTTTGATTAAGCAACTTCCCTAGTACAGGTTGATCCAAACCAGGAGAGTTGCATTTTGAAGCCGAAATTCCTTGGTGCAACAATGGTTGCTGAGAGTGTATAGTTGTACTTACTGGTATTTCCACATCGGGTGGTGAAACTGAGGACTCTTCTTCAATTGGAATGATGGGGATAGAAGGAGTGAGGCTATCATCATAACGCTCAGCTTCTACTTCCAAAGAAACAATGGGGCTGCACAAGACGGAAAAAATGTACAGGCTCAATAACGTGAAAGAACAGAAAGGCTACAAGCGTATTTCCAGATAAGACAGAAGGCTTACTTGGCAGGAATTGCAGAGAAACGAGGATAAACTGCTTCGAGCACTCTCATCTCTCTCAACTTTTGAGTCTTGGCTTCCTCACTTTCTTCACCCGCAGCTACAAGCCAGTTATCATTCATAACAAACTGTTGAAGGAAAACAAACACAATTGTTAGAATCAAGACCTCAAATCAGAATACACAGTAGATATTTAAAACATGGATACTTAATCATAACATAGCACAGGGCACCATGTACCAACCTTGGAAGGGCATTTCCATTGAATATGAGGGATGTGGGGAGCTTCTACTTTTGATTGGCTAACAGGAAACCTAGCTTCAAAACCTGGGGGCAAATCACTTTCCATGGGAACTGCCTGCGACATATATGATGCCTTCGGTTTAAAATGATAGTTATCTTTTCGGCCAACTTTCTCAGGACAATCCTCAGAAGAGAATAGTTTTACCTGTTTAAGAGCAAAACTTAGTTAGTCACAATGAACAGAAAAATGAAAGCGATCAGCAATATTTCCCACAAAAGAGTGAAAAGATAAATTCTGATATGAAGAGAGAATGTATAAAGAATGACATTTTGAAACCAGAAACATGGGACTGCAGGGAAAAATTGAAACAACAATAGTTCACTATTTTCTGATATGTTTCACAGAGAATTATCCTCTAAATTTCAAGGAAACCCCCATCTTGGATACCCACCATGACCATCAGATAAACACCAAAATGGTCATGAAAGTTCACATGTATGAGACATTCTAGCTGAATGGCCGATGCGGACACTCGAACCCTAGTACGGTGATGGTATGAACCTAAGCTTTCTGCATCTACTAGCACATATCATAGCTTGAAACTCAATCTCTTTGGGGATTAGATGAAATAAATCAAAGTTTGGTTCACAATCTGAGGAAATTGAACGATCTCAATTAGCTCTACCAAAGATTGAAGCCTTATCTAAAAACTCTGTAGATGTAATCTAACGGAGGTATTAAACAATATTTTGTACTGTTTCCGTATATGTTACACCTGATGTAGACAACTTCCGAATATTGATTCTGGATTGTTAAATCTTGCGAGCTTATGTCTTAATTGCATGTTCAGAAATAGATTAAATGTCGAACTTGTGTTCGCTTAACGACTAACTAAGAAAAGGGTAATACAGTTTCAAAACTTTAAAACTTTTCAATAATGCTTAGTTTGTGTTCTGATTTTCAGATTCTGTTCCTTGTTACATTTTAGTCGATCCTAAATACATAGAACAGAACTTCTGTATGTTCCGTACAAGTTCCAGAACATCATTTAATTGGCTGGTATTTGGTCTTGATGCAAATCCCTTCTTGCCAGACAATCAAATCTCCCCATTTTCAAGATTTTTACAAACTCCAATTGGATATCTGGTCTTGATTTCTCTTTCTTTTTCCTTTCCTTTTCCGATTGTTTCGAATTGTATTTACAATCGATTATGTTGTGTAATTAAAAGCAATCTCCACAGAGCAGATTTTCCAATAATATTTTCAATGAATTTCTTATTAATTAACCAATCATCTTAATAGTAACCCTTTGTTATATAGTTTAAGAAAACAGAAAAATCGAAGCAAAACATTGGAAGTCCAAACAGATCTAAGACTTCGAATCCAAAAACAGAACAAGAAAAAAAAACAAAACAAAACAACCTTAAACGATTTGCTGGTTCATAAGATTTGAAGATTTCGTGATTATACCTGACAAAGATTAACTGCAGGAGCCCAAGAAACTGTGTTCGATTTCCTCGACCGCTTCAAATTCATTCTCATATCTCTCAATCAAATTCCTCGACCGCCTCAAATTCAGATTTACCAATTAAGATTCTTACTAATCGCAGATCAAAATACTAAGATTGATTTGTAAAATCGCAATCGATCACAGTTTTGTATAGATTTTTCTCTACAGAAAGCAGATTATTCGAAACCGCAGAGGAAGATGAAGGCGGATAGGTAGCGTATTTTGGTTGAGGACTCAAGAAGATTCCCTAATTTTTCAGAGAAGATTGTCAATTATGAAGGCCGTGTGATGTAGGGTGTTCTATTTATAGGCGGTGTGTACCGTAGAACCGACGTGTCTTTTAGGTTGTCAACAGCTTACACTCGTGTTGAATGGGCTGGCCTCATGGGACTCCTAGAAAGGTTAGGAATTGGAATCCACGGCTAAATTGGACTAATAGCCCCGTGATTTATTCCGATGCTCTAATTAGAGTAGCCCTTGATTATTTTGATGTTATTTTTCATCATTTCGATTAATAAATATCATGATTGAAATTATTTATTTTGTTTATTATATAGATAAAATTATTATTGTAGAAAATTGGACTAATAGCCTCGTGATTTATTGCGATGCTCTAATTAGAGTAGCCCTTGATTATTTTGATGCTATTTTTCATCATTTCGATTAATAAATATCATGATCGAAATTATTTATTTTGTGTATTATATAGATAAGATTATTATTGTAGAAAATTACTCAAACTTGAGATCATTTGTTTATCTGACTTTGAAAAACATATGAACGGTACATTTATACGTCAAACATGCCGTCTACATATTTCACAAAATTAGAATACAAAACGATCTCGGATTTGAGTAATTTTTTTATAGGGATAATCTTATTTATATAATCAACAAAATGAATGATTTGATCACGATACACACTACCCAAAAGGGTGAAAAATATCATCAAAGTAGCCAAAAACTGCAGCCCAATATTGTCATTTTCTTTATTGCATGTTCATCCTTCTAATAGTATTCTATTCGGTATAGACATTGGCTAGTGAATGGGCCTTGCTAGTGCTTATAAGGAGTTGTGTTACTCCTTCCCAAAGCCAATTGGTTTTGGGGTGGAACCTCAACCACCTTTATCATGGTATCAAAGCTATGGTTATCCACATAGGAGACCTCACGGTCCCACGTTCTCCATATTAACCAATTAAACTAATCACCCGTAAGACGCAATGACGCCACGCGTGAGGGGGCGTGTTGGGAATATTCCACATTAGAGATGGAAACCTAGCCTATAGTGTTTAAATATAGTTGGGTTTCTCCTTCCATTGCCAATTGATTTTGGATGATGGAGGCTCATTATGTATTAGACAACTAGGCAAGGACTTTTCAGAAAGAAGTTTCTTCATCTGTGCAAGACTTTTTAAAACCATACTAAACATTGTCATACGCAGAAAGTCGGGGTTTCTTGGCTCGGCCACTTGTACTCGGGAGAGTGCAAAAGTCCTTTGAAGTGGATACCTGAATACATGTCCTTCACGTAAATTGCTTTGAATAGGTAAATCAATCATTTGTCCTTGTGGATCCGACATTAATCCTCTCGTACCTACTAATTGGTGTACTTGGGATGCATTTCCTCTAGCTCCCGAAAAGGACATCATATAGACTGGATTAAAAGGGTCGGACATCCTAAAATTAGGATTCATTTTTTGTCGCAAATATTCACTTGTAGCATACCATATCTCAATAGATTGGCGTAATTTTTCTACCGCGTGTACATTCCCATAATGATGGGGTTTTTCCAAAATCAAACTTTGTTGTTCAGCATCTTGGACTAGCCACCCCTTAGAAGGTATTGTTAAAAGATCATCAATTTCTAATGAAATGGATGTAGCAGTGGCTTGTCGGAACCCCAAATTCTTTACTTGATCCAGGATGTGTGATGTATATGCCATTCCGAAGTGATCTATTAATCTACTAATAAGTCGTTTAATAGCAATTTCATCTATCACTTTATTGTGAAAGACCAGATTGGCCCGTTCTGCCATAAGTACCTCCCTATTCCGCTGAGTGGGGTTCGACAATGGGTTTGAGTCAATGATTGGAAAACTTCCTTTTCTCGATCTTGATTCGCATAGAAATTAAGGAACTATGGTCCTAGGTGAACTGCAGAAACCAAAAATCACACGGGTGTCATAGAATTACTTAGTTTAGATACCATATCATTAGGTACCATATGAGTAAGCTAGGCAAAACCCTTGGATAGCTTCTTCGATTTCTCGATAAAGAGAAATATGACCAACCGTGGTTCGAGTGTATATACAAATAATTTATTTTTTTTATACTTCTTACTAGTAGATAGTGCCCATAAATCTCATGATATGTACCCAAAGATTCATAGTGAACTTCGATGGGAGTTTCTCTTGAAGTAATAACGCGTTGATCTAGTCGCCACCGGAGCCACAAAGGGCTCTAAATTGATTCTTTTCTGCCGATAAGCTCCAATTGCATCATAGGAATTACAAAAAAAAGGTTCTTTTTCTTTCTTATACTTATAGTTATTATCGTCACTTCTATTATTTTGATAATTTCTACGACGACATGGATTATACCTATTTGCACAAATACCTCGACGATTTCCACTCGTTAATACATAGAGCCCAATAAGCATATCCTGAGTTGGTACGGAAATAGGATCCCCAATTGCTGGAGAGAAGAGGTTCATATGAGAAAACATAAGTAAACGGGCCTCCGCTTGAGCCTCCAAAGATAAAGGTA